>LPNX010727937.1:142185-153792 GCA_001517045.1 Pseudotsuga menziesii
GATAAAATACCATGTCATGAATCCAATGGAATCGACGGTTAGTCGACCGGAGGCCTGAGCATCGATCTATGGTGAGTTGTAGGTCACCTCCAGATACCATTCAGGGACACTTGGTGGACTTGTGCCCGGTGTGCAAAAAATCTCACGGAGCCGCAATTTTAAATTCCGTCAACTCCTGCTAGCGTGTTTGGGCATGGGAAATATGGCAACGCCAACTGCCTCCCCATCGTCCGTGGCTTTCATATTTTTTCCCTTGTTGGCGTGACTGCATTTTCCCCTACTGAGTGAAACCCTAGTTTCAGAAACCACCGTAGACGAAGGTCACTGGGCAATGGACAGGAGGGAGAGGCCCCCCTCAACTGAAATCCCATGTCACGAATCCACTGGATTTGACTGTTCATCAATCGGAGGCCATAGCATCGATGTATAGTGAGTTGTAGGTCACCTCCCGATATCGTTCAGGGACACTTGGTGGACTTGTGCTCGATGCGCGAAAAACCTCACGGAGCCACAATTTTGAATTCTGTCAATTCCTGCTAGTGTGTTTGGGAATGGGAAATATGGAAACACCAACCTCATCCCCACCATCCATGGATTTCCAACTTTTTCCCCTCATTGGTGTGACTACATTGTCCCCTACTGAGTGAAACCCTAGTTTCAGAAACCACCGTAGATAGAGGTCACCAGGCAATGGACATGTGGGTATAAGAGGTGATTTGTCAAGAAGGAAATTATACAAGCCTTAAAACATAAGTTTATCATTGTGGCATTTTGTTTCCATCATCCTAGTTGTATATATAAGCTGAAAACATTGACAATATTACCTACTTGAAAGATTAGGGTTTTAGTCCTCTAAGAGATCCTACAAAGAACTTTGATAGGTATGACCTAAAGAGGTACATGTATGTACTCTAGTGTTATGTATATCATGTGAACGAGATCTTGAAATGTTCATATGATTGATATATAGGGTTTATTTATCATATGTAAAATTTGGCATGTTCATTAACTTGATATACAAGAGAACTTTTGGCATATTTATAAACAACATTATGGAAAATTTTGCATATCAAGAACACAAAATTGACATATTCATAAGAAACATACATGGGAAAATTAAAATTATGATACATACCTCATCATGCTAGATCCCACCCATTATCATACAACCAAGCCCTCTAGATCATCTCTTATAATGATGGTATCCATTAGTCTCTCATGCTCTGTATTCGGTAAGAAGTAGCGTACCTTTGATGAATTTTGGCTAGGCATTTTTCGTACTTGGAAGTTTGTACCAATGATTAAGTTGGTAAAGTGATACACACTTGCACCTAGTTTGTAATCCATGTAAACATATCCACCCTTCTTTCTTGCATTGTTGTCATGTGTAAGGTATTCACCTTTAACAACCATAGACCCGATGGGAAAGTGGTTGTTTTCATGATCAGTCATGGACATAATGAGGGTTTTCTTTCCCTCTATACAATGTGCCAACCAGTAATCACCACCCCAATCAATATCTTTTGAGGTAACCACTGCGTATATGTGTCCTTCATAGTTTATTGTAGGTATATGATCAAATATTTTTCATGTGATACAAGGCCATTAATGTGAGTTTCAAGACTACGTAAATTTTACAAAAAAATGTTAAGGAAATGCATCATACCAGGTTGTACAAGGTCTGATACATGATCAAAACCTATAGAAATAGATGATTGGTATTCTTCCAATGGATTTAACTCAAAAATTGCATGCTGATCAAGTGGAAGTGATATGCGATCCCATCCATCAACCCAATCCAATTATTCACACACATCCCAGTCACCATCACAACAAGGCACACAAAAACAAGCGAGTTTTCTGGTCCAAATTTCAAATACTGGGTTATCAGAGCTTTGAACCGAATGAAAGCCACGAGTCCCAGGAACAATCTTGCATTCCCATGCATGTGAACGATCTATGTCTACCACCTCCAAAAAAATCTCTCCACATGTCTCTTTCTTGTGGACTCTACTCGCATAGCTAAAACCTCTCCCATTACTGACATGCACCACATGACTATAGATTGAGCATTTCGAAGAGTAGATATTGTAGATAATTTCAATACCTCTATTTGTAGGGATTTTTTGACACATAATACGGCTCCATCATGCTCTCCTTTACCATGCCTAGTCTCAAAAAAGTTCCACATACGTGGAACTTTGTAGTTTTTATGCAATGAACACAACCATTGAAATATGCATGCATTTTTGAACTGACCAGCACATCCATCAAACCAAATCCAATGTCAATCCATCTGTATGTTCCTGCCCTTCAAATGATCATAGAACATGATGAAGCAATGACATACATAGTGGAAGTCATGGCACCTATCATCACTTATGTAGAAGTGATATTCCTTTAGAATTTATCTATGCTCTTCACTGCTATTTGGGCCATGCCTATATATTATATGCACCATCAAGGAAACCTGCTCATAGTGATAATACTTACTTTGGATCTCATTTTGAGGTTACAGAGTGTAGTTCTCAGCAAAATCAACAACTAAAAGTATAGTACCACGATGAAATGTATCTTTGCATATTCTAAACTTCTCATCCTGCCATCGTGCCAAGTGGACATGCTGAACATATTGATGTGTCTTTTTAATAAATTCCTTGACAAAGTCACTAACTTGTACTTGTTGACACAAAATGATCTCAATATCAGGTTTTTTTTGTAAGTAAGGAGTGAAATGCAACTGTTCAAACATAAATTTAAAGATAAATGCATGTACCTGAGATGTCACCAATTGTATTTTTTTGCTTTCTTTCCCTGGGACTATTTCATGGCTGATATATTTGAAACTTTTCATGTCTGTAACCATATTCCCAAATTCATTGTCTCTGGTCTTGTGCATAAATTGGCTCAATAATTCCATTCTAGCACAGTTGGAGCAAGTTCCATCCAAACATGATTTTGTATAGTTAGTTTTCCCCTCAGGCCTATTGCACATGATACTATGAATGAATTCGCTTGATGAGGTCGATGGTATTTTCAAGGATCAATCCTACACATGGTTAGTATGCAACACATGATGAATGTACAAAATTTTTTCATAGTAATATTCATATTCTACATGGTATCTACAACAACAAGTGTTACGAAGAGTATTTATTCTAACATACCAGGGCTTACATTTCTCAAAAGACCTTTGCCCCAAATTCAATTGTCTATGTTCATTCCTAAATTTCTTGTATAGTTCTATCTGTGTTATATCAAGAAGATGCTTAATATGTGGTTCATGGTCCTTTGAACCCCTTCTCAGTTTTAGTACATCCTCCTGGTTTGAAGAAGGCCATGTGTGATCATGCCAAAAACTATGCACTAGTCCTTTTACTGCATCAACTAGCTTCATGTCACGACATGGAAACCGACCAATAAAGGCCCAAAAATATGTCTGAGCGGGATTGTTAAGATGTTCTCTTCTAATAGGATACCTACGGAGGGTTTTTACATTCAAATTAACTAGTTTAGATGTAGGCTTGAGAAAACGAAGGACCTTGTTGTTCTTATTTACAATTGCTTGTGACAACATACGACGAGCTACATTGTAGTCCTTTGACCGTGTGTTCTTACCAATTTTACCAAAGGCATCTACTAAGATTTTAACTATATCAGAACTTGGTCTAGAAGTCTTTATCATCTTTATCCATAATGATTTCCTAACAATATTCATGCCCCTAGATTTTAACAATGATAAAAATAATCTACATTTATCTCCATCACATTTAGAAACAAAATATTTATTTCATATATGTTGAGTTTGATAAGCAATACTATGTTTAGATAGCATACCTTCAATGGAATTGAGCAGTCCTTCATCAACTTGTATACGCTTCATAGTTCTTCGACGTGTGCTTTCTAATGGAGGTAAGGGGGTTGGATTTCTATCATCTAGCGCATCAACAATACGCTTTGGCGTTTCAGTAGAAACTTGTTGTCCTTAATTATCTTCCTGGTAGTTGGATGGTGGAAATCCAACATCCTCATCGATGGTCCAGATAATATTTTCTTCTTCAACAGTAGGCTCCATGTCCAACGCCTCTTCATGAGCTTTGTCTTGAGATGGTAACTTATCACTTTGAATTGATGTGGGATTTGAAACATCCCCTAATGAGCACCTACATTTTGCTTCTTGAATACTTCCATGGGGTGCTTGTTCAACAACTATTGTGGAAATTGAAGGTCCCTCTAGTGAATGCTTCCTTTTTTCTTGTGCTGGAATAATAGGATGAACCGTCGTATCCTCTATAATTGGATTTGGATTAGTTTCCAAAGAAAGACTTTGATTCATCATGTCTATTCTTTTCTTTTCTTTCTCTTCTTCGATGAATTCTTGAGGTCTCTTATTCCTTTATGATTTTCTTCCTTGGTTACGTACATTCCCCATCACCACAATGATCACTTCAATATAGTCTGTTTTTGTTGCTCCTCAATTGCAAGCTTTCAAACATTTAACTTTCTTTATAACTATTGATCCTTCAAGGTGCTTCAATCTTCCTTCTCAATTGTTCATATTTCCCATCAAAACAATAATGAATGGGAAAATTTACTTTTGGTTCTCTTGAATAATAAGCAAATGAAAGTTAAATCATAAATTGTTCCTCAAGCTGATTCTCTTGTACAATTGTGTATATCCACCATCACCATGAAATGACATTGAATCTTGATATCTTATCATGTGTGCTCCTCAACCATGAAAGATGTCCTCAATGCTGCACCTGCATAACAAAAATAATGATGGAGAGTGTGTATTATGAGTATTTCCACAGGCGAGCTCGTGCTCTTGAAAAAAAATGCGTGGCAATCGGATTTTCCTAAAAACAGAGTGAAGTTGCTCTCGAACAAAAACAATATATTGTTTTTACATTCCTAAAACGTGGATGCATTATATAGAGTAAAAACACGTACATGATTTGTATAAGTAAAAAACGCACGCGATATGGTTAAGCACAATTAATAGGGTGGGTGCACAGTTAAGGCAATGAATAAAATCATAAGAAAACGAATGTTTGCTATGGTTAGCAACAAAGCAAATGTTTTTAGTGTTCCCTTCTTTTCATGCATATAAATGTTTCTCTCTATAACCCCAATAATCCCTACATACCCCTATCTCTTTCTAAATATACCTCCCTCATTCTCTCTGCATCCCTCCCTATATGTTTCTTTCTCTCCCTTACTCCATCCCTTGCTCTCTCACCGTGAGGATGATGATGAACATGATGATGGTGATGATGATGGTGAACATGATGATGATGATGAAGACAAAGATGATGATACCGATGGTGATGAAGACGATTATGATTATCATGATGGTGATGATGACGATGATGATGATGATGATGATGATGATGATGTTGATGATGATGACGATGATGATGATGTCGACGATGATGATGATGATGATCTGTTGTTGATGATGATCATGGTGCTGATGATGATGATGATGATAATGATGAAGAAGATCAGCATGATGATGGTGATGAAAAAGATCATGATAATGGTGATGAAGATGATGATGATGAACATGATGATGATGATGATGATGATGATAATGATCATGATGGTGATGATTATGATGATCATGATCATGATGATGAAGACGATGATGATCAACATGATGATGATGATGATGATGATAATGATCATGATTATGATGATCATGATCATGATGATGAAGATGAACATGATGATGATGATGATAATGATGATCATGATGATCATGATTATGATGATCATGATCATGATCATGATGATGAAGGCGATGATAATGAAGGAGATGATGATGATGATGATGATGAAGACGATGATGATGAACATCATGATAATGGTGATGATGATGATGATGATTATGATGATGATGATGGTGATGATGATGATGATGGTCATGATAATGATGATGATGATGATGATGATGATGGTTATGAAGAAGATCATGATGATGGTGATGAAGAAGATCATGATCATGGTGATGAAGACGATGATGATGATAATATAAATATAAAATGTGAGCGGCATCCATCAAGACCTATACGGTACCATATTCAAGTAAGTTAATTTTTATGGTACCTATCCCAAAATTTAAATTAAAAAATTGTTTAAGACCTATACGGTATTTCAAATTTAAAGTAATTTAATTGGCTAACACATGATGACAAGGAATTTGAATTAGGGTTAAAAGGCCCATTTTGAGTTCAAATTTCCTCTAATTCCTTCATGCCTAGAACGTAGTGCATCATCCCCAAGTCCTTCATCTCGAACTCAGCATCAAGTCTCCTTCTTGCAACTTTAATGAGTTCCTCTTTTCTGTCAGGAACTAGTCATTGACATATAATAGGACATTCATTGGTCTTCCACCTTCAACCTTGAATCAAAGGTTGTAATCCACTTTACTCTCAATAAATCCTAGAGTTATCAGTAATTTGTCCATCCTGTCATACCATGTCGAACCTCAGGATCTTCTGCGGTCACTCCCTCTGAAGTGGAGCATCATACTCCCTCTGTTTTTCATACTCTATGCACTGAAACATTCTGTATTGGAGTGACAAGTAGCTTTCTCTACTACTAATATTATATTTATCCATCTAGGTTCACTGGATACCAAGATCCTCTAATATTCAACCTTGTAGCAAAGGTTCAGATCTTCATCAAGCTCCTCATGTATGTGTTATCTCATGGGTGTCTTTTGAGCTCGTACAAGGCCTTCTTTCATTTGCACACATGATTCTGCCTGTCATGTGTCTCAATTCCTACTGGCTACAAATGCCTCTTTGTAGTCTATGCCTTCTTTTAGTGAGAATCCTCATACTACGAATCTTGCCTTATATCCACGATGTTTCCATCTACTACATGATGGAACTACAAACTTCCCTTCACATATCGATACTGCATCCTAGAAATCATTCATATTGAACTGGTCTTCTTAGTTACTTCTTCATGTATGGAAGGTTCTACATTAATGATGTCGTTGCATTCGTCATATTATTCTTCAGCTTGAATTGTTGTCACTTGTTCTTTGGATCAAGTCTCATCCTTCTTTTCTTGTAGGTGATTATGTATGTGATCTTTCCTACAAGTCAAATGCATTTGTATGGTTAGAAACATTTCATAAGGAATATGCATACTGGCAAATTCTTATGCATAAATATATGATCATGCAACTACTTTAGCCAATACAGCATTCATCCATATCTCACAGAAACTTTCTAGATGCCTTCCATCTCTACTAGGACAACATTGATATTTTGCACTAATCCAATATGTCAGCAAAGAGGTTTCATTCTAGATAAGTGGCAATGGAGAGTTGTATAGCACCATGAGCTACTTACCCATCATATGCATATTAGTAGTATACTGCCATTTGTTTATGTACTTGTAACTTCGGAATGTATTGATCTATGTATCTTATGCAATGTTACAAATATCGTGTCAGCGAATATATCGCCGAGGGTCCAAAAAGAAATTATCGGATTTATCGGTGAAAATGTCGGCAAACATCAGCAATATATCAGCAATGTAAAAAAATACAAAAATATTAAAAAATACAAAAAAGAAAAAAATCACAATATATTTGAAAAAATCGGCAAATATCGCCAAAAATCAGCAAATATTGCCAAAAATTGGCAAATATCACCAAAAATCGGCAAATATCGAGATAAAATCAGCAAATATCATGATAAAATTGGGAAAAAATTGCCAAAAATATCGAGAAAATATCGGGGCGATATTTGACGATAATATCGCCAGTCAGTTAACATCGCGATATATCACGATGTTGCCGATATATCGGCGATATTTGTAACACTGATCTTATGTATTGTAATCCGATGTTTATTCCGGGATGTATCTATAACTTAGTTGAGTCATGTTGTCATGCCCTGATGTTCCAATTGGGAGGATCAATAATGTAAACAAGTAATGTCAAGTCATTGTGGGTAACCCTTTGATTGTCTAAGGGTTAAAGTCCCCGCAATTCCAGGGAACTAGGGTTATTAGACTCTCCTAGTAGAGGTCGGCCCTGGTAGGGTTTTAGTCATGTTAGGATTAGTATAAATAGAGAGCTGGACTCTTTAGTTAATACACAACTCATACACACTCAAGTGTAGGTCATAGTTGAGGAAGGAGAAGGCACTGGGGATAGATAAGAAGAAGGTTACTGCTGTCAGGAGATCACTTACTATTTCAGGATTTTACTATTTTGGTACTGATTCTATCTCTGAGGAAGTTGTGGGGTTTTCTCCATTTATGGTTTCCCTGAGGAAAAACACTGTGTTCATTGTCTCTTGTGTTTGATTCCTGTACTTGTTATTCTCTCAGTTAAAGATCCTAAATAATGCTCGCTTAATGTTGAAAAACTAACATGGTATCATAGCTAACCTGAGAAGAAGACACTGTGCACCTACAGGAACTAGGGATTCCTAGTTTGTGGATCTTCCTCCACATATTTTCAGAAAAAGTAAGGTGGAGTAACTCTCCTCCTTAGGGTGCATCTTTCTATTGAAGCAGAATCCAATTCTGAGGTTTTTCAGTTTTGGATCCGACACTACTACCAGAAATTAGGGATTTTCACAAAAGAGGAATTTTTCAGTGAGCCCAAGCCTGGATTCATCTCCTCCCCAAAATCTAAGTTAGGGATAAATTTCAAGGCATTTGGGTGGACAGATCTTTGGGAAAGAAAAACCTTAATTTGCTCCTGATCTAGTACTATGGGATTTCATCTTCAAATCCAAATCTGACATCTTGACCTGGTTAGATCTAAATCTCTTGTATTTCCATTTGAGGTTCTTAGTTTAAGATGTCTCATCATACCAAGCTTGATGAAAATCTTGAGGGAGTTGATAACTTCCGAGCCTGGAAGTATAGGATCTCCCTGGTCTTGGAAGAAAATGAGTTGGACTCCTACATCCATGAGGAGGTTCCAGTTCCAGAGGGAGATGAGGCAAAGGCCTTACACAAGAAGAATATGGTTATGGAAAAGAGGATCATTGTTGATTCTATCAAGGATCACCTTATCCCACAAGCGTCCTCTCTCAAGACACTGAAAGCTATGTTTGATGCCCTAACCAAATTGTTTGAAGCGAAGAACATAAATCAGAAGATAACTCTGAGCAATCAACTAAAGAATGTGAAGATTCAGAATGTATAGACTATCTAGTCTTACATCACAAGGGTTTCTCAAATCAAGGAACAATTAGAAGCTATAGATGAAGAAGTGGAGAATGTATAGATTGTGATGACAACTCTGAATGGCCTTCCTAGGTCATGGGATTCATTCATCCAAGGAATCTGTGCTAGAAAGAAGTTAGTCAAATTCAACAAACTATGGGAAGAATGTTCTCAAGAAGAAGCACGGATAGTAGATTGAGAAGAGAAGATGGGAAGTGAATATCAAGCTCTCATAGTTCACTCCAAGAAAGGCAGAAGAAGAGCTCATCACCCCAAAGGTAAGAATCCTCATCATAGAGACAACAGTAGAAAGGACCTATCTAGATTAATATGTTATACATGTGATGAAATAGGACACTTTGAAAAAGATTGTCCTAGGAACAAGGTCCACTCTCATAAGAAGAAGGGGAACAAAATAAGACATCATGCTCATGCTGTAGAGGATGATGAACCATCTAGGAAAAGAACCAGATATGAAAGTGAAGATTCTTCAAGTGAGGATGAATATGTTTTGATCTCCACTCTCACAGGTAACATTACTCATGGAAGTGATGATTGGTTTATAGACAGTGGGGCTTCAAAACATATAACTGGATTCAAGGAATCCTTTGTGAGACTGTCAGAGCATGAATCACCTCACAAGGTGAAGCTAGGATATGACTACCAATATCCAATAAAAGGTAGCGGGGAATCTTCCTATAAACTAGACTCTAGAAAATATCTAACAATGAAGGAAGTATTGTTTGTGCCACAAATCAAGAAGAACCTCCTATCCATATCTACACTAGATGCAAAAGGAATGAGGGTTTCAGTCATAGATGGTCAAGTCATCATGTGGCCAAGCGGAAAGACTATCGATGATGCAGTGGTGATTGGAGAACAAGAAGGAGGATTGCACAAATTAAAGGGCCATCCAGAACAAGCATTGGTCCATGACACAGTAGAGCCAAGTGAACTTTTGGCATAGAAGGCTTGCACATGTGCATTACAGAGCACTGGCAATTGCAAGCAAAGTTGTTGAAGGTCTTCCATAATTCCAAGCAAAACATGATGGGGTCTACAAAGGATGTGCGAAAGGAAAGAATACAAAGAAGACATTTCCTAGCAGTGAAAGCGAAGCCAAAGGAATCCTAGAAATCATCCACTCCAATGTATGTGGTCTTATGTCATCAAACTCACTAAGCGGGTATGCATATTATGTTTCTTTTATTGATGATTTTTCTAGGAAGACATGAGTTTAATTCATGAAGAACAAAGACAAAGTATTCAACAAATTCAAGGAATTCAAATCCTTGATCAAGAACCACACTACAAAGAAGATCAAGACTTTTCGATCAAACATTGGTGGAGAATTCACTTCGAATGAATTCAAAGAGCTATGCAGAGAATCATGGATTAAGAGCGAGTTGTCCACTCCTTATAATCCACAACAGAATGGGATTGGGGAACGAAAGAACAGCTTTATCATGGAAGCAGCAAGAGCTATGCTTCATGATCAAGATATTCCTATGCATATTTGGGCTGAAGCTACTAGAACAACGGTGTATGTATAGAACCATACTCCACATAGAGTACTCAAAAACAAGTCTCCTGAAGAAGTCTTCTCTGGCAAGAAACCAGAAGTCATCCATATCAGAATATTCGGCTATCCTGTCTACATACACATTCCAAAAGAGAAGAGAACAAAATTAGATATTTGTGGGATACTCTAAAAGCTCGAAGGCTTACAGAATATATTTCCTAGGATACAAGAAGATTGAAATCAGTAGGGATGTGACATTTGATGAAGACACAGCTTACAACAAATCCAGAAAGAGACCTACTGAAGAACCTGAAGAAGTAGAAGCACTCAGAATTCATGATACAAGCATGAATGAAGAAACTCAAGAAGAAGATCAAGATTTCGAAGAACCACAAAGACCTGTAGATCCACCTCTGGAGAAGAATCCTCATAAGAGGAAACCTGCTTGGGTACAAGAACTTATCCAAGGTGCAGAGAGATATGGGGCTTTGAAAGAGAATCCCAGAGAAAGAAAGAGGACCGGATCTTGCTTCGAGTATGTAGCTTTACTATGTGATTTCATTGATAAAGAACCTTACAGTTATGAAGAAGCGACAGAATGGAAAGAATGGAAGGATGCTATGATCAAAGAATATCAATCGATCATGAAGAATGATGTTTGGGATGTTGTTCCAAGACCAGAAGGGAAGTCAGTTGTAACTTCCAAATGGATCTATAAGATCAAACATGCTACAGACGGTAGCATCGAAAAATATAAGGAAAGATTTGTGGCTCGGGGTTTCTCTCAGAAGGAAGGAATAGATTATGAAGAAACCTTTGCTCCTGTAGCCAGATACACTTCCATCAGATCGGTACTTGCTCTGGCTGTAGTGATGAAA
>LPNX010727937.1:159591-176926 GCA_001517045.1 Pseudotsuga menziesii
CGGTTTTCATGCTCTCAGCCTCTTTCAATTCATCGTGAATGCTGGACAAATCCATCTTGGTCATGACACTTAGTGTCTTCTATCTATTTCAAACCTCAACCATGGAGCCTCCCCACATGGTTTGTCTCGGATGTTAGGACCTTTACAGTTTCACTAGCACCTTTTTCATTACTACTCATTCTGAGCTCTTCAGGACAGTCACATGTCCACATGCACCCCTAGGATGCTCTCATAGTCCTCGCTCCCAGCGATACCTATATTCAAACATTGAATGGATTCACATGTTTATTTTATTCTCAATGGTTTTTATCTCTTAAACAAGAGATTAGAATATCATAACCAAATCATATACACATGTATATTCATAAGAAAGAAATTGCAAAACAATCCAATACTTATCTGTATTGTGCATTTCTTCTCTGGTCCACAGGATCTTGCTTCGCTTTGCAAGCCTTGGGATTGCCTATGGACTTGGATTTTAGGTCAGCACGCAGGCTGCTCCTCAACATCAAATAATTAATGTCCAGCCATTACACCTTCATGCTGAATAGAAAGGAACAAATCAACCAAGCCAACACTGTTGGGTTTATCAAGCCATGCACTTGTATCAACAACGCACTTATATCAACAATACACTTATATCAACAATACCCTTTTATACATATCAAGAACAGTCAAGCCAACCTACAGTTGGGTTTATCAGACTGTCCAGCCAAGCCAATACACAATTGGGTTTATTAGGCTGTAGGTAATCAAGCCAATACACTACTAGGTTTATCAGGCTACTCAGCCAAGCCAGCTAACAGTTGGGTTTATCAGACTGCAGGTAGTCAAGACAACACTGTAACGTTCCCACAATATCCTATTTACCCTTTTCTCTTTAGTGTGCAACACCCAACTGTATCTGTTTATCTTGAAAACACAAGCAATATAAGCAAACTCATTAGCGTTATTGTTCTAAATCTGTAATCGTATTTCATATCATTCACTATCAAGTATTGAGACACCAGGAGTGTGTCCACTTCCTAGGGTGTAATCAATATTTAAAACACTTTAATGATCTGACATCGGGAAAGTGTGCACCCCTTTTCGATGTGTGCCATGTAGGCCCTATTCATACTCAAGCAATCTTCCATAATGGAAATAAAATCAAAACATGCTCTGCATATTTAATTTAACAATTTGACATGCATATTCTTAGCTAGGGTCATAGAACACTTATCCATTTGCCGAGGCAATATTCTTTCACTAAGGAGGAATGGGGGTTCCCTTCTCTGAGTTGAAAGTCCCTCGATTTTCCATATAAACTCCTTTTTACATTTCATATCCACACATGTCTTATCGACATAATCTATACCATCTCACTCATGTTGCTTACCAACATGTAGTGCAGATGAGACATTTCCAAAATGTCCAATGGAGTTTCACCCGAAACCCATTTACAAGATAGGGGAAAACCTCCCCATAAAGTTTGGCTCCTTCAGGCCATCACACACGGTCTTGCTGCAATTTGTACCCCTGGCACATTCATCAAGTAGCCAAACAGTCAATCATTATCTGATAATACAATACAAATTGATTGTTCCATAACCAAGCAATGACATTAGTAATTAAATTTAATAGGAATTTTCAACTCTGTCTACTATATAAATTGTTTGCTTAGCAATGAGGTGATCCTCATTTGTTCGTCTTTTGTAATCAGCACCACTTATGCCCATTATACTTTATGCTTACTATCATGAACATCCACTTACAACACGTCCTCTTGACACAATTCTATGCAATCCAATAGTGATTAGTAGTTGTCAGCAATTTCTCAAATCTGAAATTTACACGTCTGAATTGACAACTCATTATGCATACAAACTATTTTTACCACCATGAGACTCTTATCATGAGATTTGGCTCTTTCTCATGGTAGATATTGGCATTTGTCATGGTCTTACACACATTACCATGCTCCAAACAATCTACCTGAAATCTGAACTTCAATCAGCCAAACACTTGGTAAGTTTTGATGCATGATAACTTTTTGATTGCTGCAACAATCACTGAAGCATTTTTAGAATTTCTAAAATTCAAATACTTCCACTTGTTAATCACATCAATATTACCAAAACTCATTTTACTTCACGAGAATCATTATCATACTAAAATTGCAAGGTCACATCATTTATGCCAAAATGAAATGTTTAGATACTCCTTACTTCACAAACGTATCATTTGTACCACCTTGCCCTTCCATAGAGCATTTCTATTCATGCACTTACTATCATGCATCCATAACAGCTCTTGAAATGGTTCTAGAATTGTTTTCAATTCATCATTTCAGCCATTAGTTATTCATAATAACACATGCACTATCTCGATGCATTCATGCAATGCATCACAAGATTTGCACCCATACTTATGTATGCATATCTACAACATTTACTCATACTTTTCATATGCATCTATTCAATGCATAACCACAAGATTTATGAAATATTTTAATGCATATCCACTCAACGCTACCTTGCATTGATTCATGAATACTATGCATTCAAACATACCATGCATGGCCTAACCATGACTACTTCATATAGGATGCATTACTATAATCAAGACCATCAGTACTTACTTTCTTTGGGCTACTAAGATCATAACAACATATATAGGCATTATACATTTCTGTATGAATGTAGCATAAATTTCAAATACCCACATGGTATGAGATCTCTTTCTTTTACCACTCCATGCAATTGTCATAATTAAACCCTTACCTTCATGGGTCCTACTTACACCCTTGACATTACCAGTTTGGTTGGTCTCTTGCAGGAGATTGCAGAAGTTGCTCACCAACTTTTGATCTTGGACTTGTTTCCTCATCCCTTTCTCCATAGGGTTGCTATTCACATTCGTCGGCATCAACAACATATTCAGCCATGCCCATGTTGCCGTTGGTTTTTCCACTAATGCCAACACTAATGCAATATTTACCATTAGTGGTTCATTATAAATGTATAATTCTCACTACTCTTACCAACATGTAATATCCTATGCACGCAAGGCATATCCTCATACATTTTATGTACAAAACTTATAAAATATAATTATAATTAGCAAGGCGGGGTTTAAGGAAATTTCCCTTTTCAAGTCCCTCATCTTTGCATGGAACTCCTCTTCCACACAACAACTGGTTTGACTTCATGGTCTTGCTACCTCTAGGCATGCAATTCCTGGATTTGTCCATATTGACAGCAACACATTTCCTTTTCAAACAATCACTAGTACTTTGCAGCTCCGCATTCAAACTCGGGTGATTCCTCATTATTCCCTACTAGATAAGATTTCCAATGCCTATCCCCATGCTTCATTCAGACCTTGGGTGTGAAAACCACACCACTTCTAAAATGATGATTTTCATCAAATTTAGGAAAAAAACACAACTTTTTTTTGGTCTGAAATGATAACTTTAGCCTTCTAGAATTTCTTCTCCCTTTCAGCCCTAAAATCCTGCTAAGAATTTCACTGAAATCGCTGAAAAATCCACTTTGAAAAACTCAAAATTTCCTTTTTTAGATCGGGTCTCATCCCATCTAAAATTTCGACACTTCGGCGATCTCAGCAACAAATTTCTCCGATGCTCTTCGGTGGTCCTATCAACAATAATTGTCTGTTGTATCGGCAGTTCCATCGACTATAGTTTTCTGATGTGAGCCTTTCGGACCATTTATCGGTGAGGCCAAGGTTTGTTGCATATCGACAATCGGATGCATTGTGCATCGAGGGAATAGTCCCTTAGGTGGCCTCAATAGCGGGCAGTAAACTCCCTGTGGCTTCAGTGGAACTAACCCTGTCGGTGATCGGAATAGTCAACCCTTGTGGCATTGGCGATGAAACAAACTAGGACACAGTAGCGGTGATCGAGAGCACTATTCATCGAGCGACTAGTTCTCTAGGCAGCTGCAACGGTGACCAATGAACTCTCTATGGTTTCTATGGCCATAACCTTGTCCGTAGTCGGAACTCCTAATCACTATGTGTTGGTGATCGAAGCGTTGATGGTCTAACTTCTAAATGTTAGAGTGCTAGCCCACATGTCAGCTGCAACGGTAGGTAGCAATCCCACTGTGTGTTCCACAGACTATAACTCATCGGATGTAAGAACAAATAACCACTGTGGCATCGACGGTCGGGACCTCTATCCATCAGAAGGATAGTACACTAGACAACAACAATGGTGGATGCACAAATAGCTAAATTTTTTTGATGTCCATCGACGACCAAAACAACTAATCTCTCCTGACATCAGCCGCCACATCAACAACTCCATCCTCTAAATTTTGCCGATGGTCCCAACTAGGTGAGCCGACATTTCGGTGGTTCCTTCAACTAACTTTTGCCGATTGGCACTCCAATCATCTAACTTTCACCGATGGAGATGATGTTTCAGCAAACCCATCACCTAATTTTCGCTGATCTATTCATCCAATTTCTGTTTTCGTTTCGGTGATTCCTAGCCATACGAAGCCGTTGTTTTGGTGCTTCCATCGTCTAAATTTCACCGACGATTCCATCACTTAGAAATTTTGAAAAATTTCCTTCTTTGCATCGGCTCCTCAAAGAACTAAATTTCACTGACAACAATGACGTTTCAGCGACCTCATCGGCTAATCATCAATGATTCAATCCTCTAATCATCACCAATCGCTGATGATTTCATGGCTTAGGAAATTTTTCGAGAAGTTTTTTTTTTATCCCTCTTTCTACCGCGACTGTCGGTGGCTTCACCAACTAGCATGTTGTCTTTTCCATTGACGTTTCGGTGCTTATGTCTTCTATCCTCCATCGACGTATTGACACCTCAAACAACTAAGTTTCGCTGATGTTTCGGCGGTCTTCGAGAGATCTCCGTGGAAACCGCGGCTCCACCTTCAACTATTTTCCACCGAAACCTTTTGGTTCTGTCTTCATCATCGGCTCTCCCTTCCTCTAATTGTCACTGATCTAATCAATTAACATCTGCCTATCTTCGACAGTAAATCATTGGATGTTATTTTAACTAAATGGAACCAGTGTTTCGGTGGTATTCGACTGATCTCCACCGAAACTGTGGCTCCCACATCCTCTAACTTTCACCGACGACTGACAAACACTTAGAGAAATTTCTCAATTTATTCCTCCGTCGGGTGACATTCCAACTAGATGATCAACTGCATCATAAGAGTTTCCTACTTAGTCTTCTGATGAGCCGACGGTTCAGGTACTTAGGCAATTTTTGTGGAAGTTTTCTAATCTTTGCTGGGTAGAAGGTAACCTTCCTTTGCTAGCTGATCTTTCATGGCCCATTCAGGCCCATGCTGCAACGTTAGCTCTGATACCGCACTGTAACGTCCCCGACCCTCTGACCAGCAAAGAGGATGCTACCAAACCTTCAAAAACCTCCAGGAAACTAGCCCTATGAAGATGAACATGCATATAATGATGAAATAAAATGCTTAAAACATAAAAAATGCAAGGATGCATAATTACTCAACATACAATGGAAGAAAACATACATTCGAGCATTAACATATTCATCATTATTCATTAATAATAAATATAACTGTATAGATGAAATGGTCAAGAATACTCATCTTGTAAGAACTCAAACCACAACCAGCTACATCACTGCAATGTTCCACCCAACCATAGGCTAGCATGCTCATCAATCTCTCAACAACAATGCCAACCTCGAGCTGGGCATGATTCCCCAAAGAATAAGGGACTATGCAGGCATAGCCAAGGATACACTATACAGCCAAGTGAACACAGTTTGGTTTACCAGGCCATCAAGGAGCTAGGAAAGGCTGAATGCTAAACTGGTGCACTCATGGAAGAGATAAGGATGCCTACACCAGAGCTAGCCTAATTTCTAAGACACCCACACACACCCGACACCAGGAATCAGTCCCTTCTCCATTTCATAGTCCCTCAGGCACTGACTTCCCTTGCCAGTGCTCTTCCAGGGTTGTGGAGAAGAAAGATATCCATCTAACTCTCTTTGTGTGGCTCCCAGACCCAGGTTTCTCAAGCATACCTAGCCTTCAATCCCACTCCACATAGTCCGAAGACCAACCACTGCATACCCGCAGTAAAACAATCAATTCACAACTCTATGAAGAAAACCAAAGGAAACAGGGTGATAACCTAAATAGGTGAATGTAGCTCAAGCCAAGCAAGGCGACTTAGAGTTGTTCTTGGTCCTAGCATGGCCAAAACAACTCAGCAGCAACTCCAAAATGTAATTGCACACACACAACAACCCAAACCAAGGGAAGAACAACATCCCCAATATCACAATGAAACCTCAGTAGCATTACACAGTCTGCAAATGGGAGAGAAGCCAAACTCCCAGCATTGACAAAGGAAAACACATACATAGACCACAAATCAGTAAGGGAAAACTTACACAGACTACAATTAGCCAAAAATTTGAGAGCAGACCCTCCGACTACCTGCATGAGATGAACAATACGAAACCGTGAGTGGAAGAGTGGAGAGAATGGAATGTTTCCCCTCTATACAAGCAACGTGAAGAGGAATATTTCACTGGTGGAGTGGGGATGAGGGCAAGGACTGACAGCCCTGCTACACCCACCATTACTTAGCAATAAATGCTCCCGACTAACAAACAACTGAATTTTAAATGGGTGGTTGACACATGGCTTTTCCCCATAGGTCCAAGGTTTAACATCCCCCCCCTTATCCTTACAAAAATCATGCCCTTTTCATTAACGTTGCACTGTCGTAGCTAGATGTAGGTTCATTTTAATTAATGTGCATATTTACATGATGCCAAACTATAATGTGTTGGTTAGCATGATATACCATCAACAATGATCCCGCATTGTTGAAACATAACACAACCAAATCGATGGTGGGGCTTTTGCCTTTAGCTCCACACCACGATTAATTAACAATATATACATCATGTATCTTCTAATGAAAATGAGGTCAAAACCGGGGGTATTACATTCTTCATCTTATGTGTGCTCTTCCCAGAGTCTGCTGAAAATAATCACTTGATTTTGGCACACATTCCTCAAATGAATGAATCCCATGATTCTAGGAGGCCATTAAAGGTGGTTATCACAACTTCTGCATTCTCCACTTCTTCTTCTACCACTTCAAGTGGTTCTTTGATTTGAGGGACCCTTGTAAAGTATGATTGTATGGTCTCTTCATTTTGGATCTTCACATCCTTCAACTGTTTTCTTAAAGTCATATTCTGATTTATGTTCTTCCGTTCAAATAGCTTGGTCAAGGAATCAAACATCTATTTCGGTGTCTTTAGGGAAGACACTTGTGGTATAAGTTGATCCATGACTGAATCAGCAATGATCTTCTTGGCCTTGACCAAGTCCTTCTTGTGTAAGGCTTTTAGCCTCATCTCCCCCTAGAACTGGAACCTCTTTACTTATGTAGGTGTCCAATTCATTTTATTCAGAGATATCATATACTTTCATGCTTGGAAGTTTTCAACTTCACCAAGATTATCATCAGGCTGATGTGATAGATCACTTTGAAATGATAACCTCAAATGAAAATAACAAAAGATTAGATCTTACCGATTTGAGGTGTCCGTCCTGGTTCAGGAGCTGGTTGATCTAGGGTTTGTCAGAGAAAAAATAATTTTAAAAACTTGGAATCCTTCAGATTTGATTGGATAGAAAGATATATCTCTTCAAGGTGAGCTGTCCAATGTACTCCTTTTTTGAAAACAATGTAGGGAATCTCCCGGAATAAGAAGCCCTAGTTTACCAATTTCTTCTGCGAAAATGCCTGATACTGTTTCTGTAGTATCTCTGAAATTAATGCTCCTCTATGTCTGAAACTTTGCACTAAGGTAGCCTCATCTATCCTTGTTCCAACACCATAGTTTTCATCAGAATTGGTTTCACCAATTGGGACTTAGGGGAGGAAAAATAAGCCCCCAAATGAATATTCTAGCCATCTAAGGCTAAGAAGGTTTTTCCTGAAAAACCACACATGGCATCTTGAGTGTATCATTGGCCTATGATTGAGAATGTTGGTTCCATTAGGTGCTTTTGAGTAGTATTTATGCACCTCAAGAACTTTTTCAAATGATGTATTTGATATATTTAATCTATGTTCATGGTTGATGAGGGAGGCACAGAGTTGATTATTCCTAAATTGATTCAGATCTTTGGTTTCCTCCAAAGTCACAACTATATGATCAAATTTATGGGGAAGAATCCTAGGAACCTTCTCAAAAACCTTTCTATCCTCTATGGTTTCTCCATGAGACTTAAATTGATTAATTAGGCCAATAGAGTGAGTATAAAAGGATCCTATCACATCTAAATATTTCATTGACATATTTTGAAAATATCTTCTAAGAATTTGTAATTTAGCAATATTTACTTTGGCTATACCTTGGTAAGAGGTTTTTAGTGTATCCCATGCATCCTTGTATTGCTATACTATTTGTACTCTTAGAGGTCTGTTCTTATGCATTACTTTATGTATGTAAAATAATGATTTTCCATATTTTTTCCTCTTGTCCCTCAAAGCATCCTTCTCAACTTGTGTGAGAGAATTATATGCTAATTGATATCTTGGTTCCACATAACCATTTTCAACTATCTCCCACACATATTGAAATTGAAATAAAGCATTCATGATCAAAGACTGATATTCATAGTTTTTTCTTGTAAAGAGAGGGCTTGGTAGGATTGGAAATGATTCACAAGAAGCGGAAGTCCTTTTTTAATTTTCTAAAATCACCTTCTTCTTTCAAAATATATATTTTTCTCTTCTTGAACCTGCTCTAATACCAAACCCTAGAAATTGTGTGGTGAGAGAAAATGCATCGTGCCGCTATGGGAGAGTGCAAAAAGTGGAGGGAGATTTTAGATGAAATGGTAGATTCAAGAAAATCATTCAAATATTAAGAAATCTAAATAGGTATGTGTTTACCACATCTAATCACAAGCAATCATGAACCTACCACGATGAATTCCACAAAGGATAGGGAAATAAAACATGTAACCATTTTAGAGCAGCAAAATGTGAATTTGTTATATAGAGAAAAAATCATGTTTTAAGCTCCAAATCATCTTGTGTCTATCATTTTCTCCATGATTATGAGAAATAACGATTTACAAGTGTTAAATAGGGAAAATCACAAGCACAAATAGGATGAATAGAAGTACTACCTTCCACCAAGGAATCGATATCCTCCATCTTGGGTAATTTCACCGAAATCTATCCTTATAAATGATCTATTTTCATTCATTTGTATGCCCTAAAAATATTTAAACCATAATTTCATCTTTTTATGGTGAGAAACTTCCTATGGCTTGGGGTGTACCACAATAGACAGCTAGACACCAGAAATCAATCTTTCCCAATATGCAAGAGAACCAAACATCTAACACTAAAGGATATCAAATTGTACCTTGTTTCGGATGGTTGAAGTAGATCCCAATTGAGCCTTTCCAATTCACACTTGCATTAGCAATTCTCTCTCAAGAACAACAAACAAGAAAAGCATGCTCTATAATATTGTGTTAGACCTACTCTAGCATACATATTCAACAATGAATAATCAATTAAGCATGCCCATGTATACAATATTCATATTCAAATGCAGATTAATTGGATAGGAAGAGATATTTCTATTAATTAAATCAGAGATAAAAAAAGTGACAACCTCTCTCGGCATGTCTACGAACAGGATAAACCGAGTCCTCCACCTAGGCCTCCACCAACTCAATCCTCCATCTCTCGATAGCAATCTCACAAGACAAAGGAAAGCTTGGGAAGAACACAAAGTGATCCAAAGGGAAAAAGGGATGCAGACTCAAGCATAAGAAAACTGAGGGAATAATGGACTATAGTTTCTTTGCTCTTAAATTACTCCTCTTCAATGTATCGAAGGGGTTCCTTATATAGTATTCCAAAAGGGAAATGCAAGGTTGAATCCGAGCGTTATCAAGGAATTTGGAAGGCCAAGAGTCAAGTTATTCGCACTCACATGAGGAAAATTACAAAAATGTTTAGACTTATGCACACATCCTGATGTACGTGGGTTTAATGTCAAAAGTCACATGTACACGCGAGCATGAGGCTAAAGTCGTGTACAAAAATAAACAAGGGTTTTTAAGGGATGATCTTGGAACATCAAAGGATAATACAATTCCATGGTGTCTAAAGAGTTTGTAGAGGGACAAGGAAGGCCATAAATATGTGAGCAACCATGTGTGGTAAAATCAGCTATAACAGATGCCCCCTAATGTGTGAAGTCAAAGGGGTAACCTAATGGCCGAAATAGATTATAAAATCCATCCTAGAAGTGGAGTACTGAAGACCTAGGTTGAAGAACTAACCATTCATCAGTACAGTACAATCATAAATATCTGCCTGTGACTACAAATACATGGACCAGCCATGGATACATAAGACTACAATGGCCATGAATAGGCATGATATACAAAATGTGTCATGTGTGGTCATCACCACATATAATATACAATAGATCAGAATCGCCAAAGTGGATGAATATATACAATAGATCAACAACTCCATTATGGTTGAAGATATACAATGGATCAAGATATCCATAGTAGCTAAAGATATCAGATATACACTAGAATAAAATCATAAGAGCTGAAATGTCATGAACACTGGCACGATGAAGGAGGTAGCATATATGGAATGCCACCAAGATGGAAGGTCTTCTACATGAAAAGTTACGAGTACATGTCATATTATGTGAATAGATGTGTCGAGGTCGAACATAGTAGTCCATCATCTGATTATCGGTCATTGATGTATATAGTTAACAGACGTGAGATCACCCACCGATAATGAAAATGGGAATCAAGGTACCGATTGCAATCTAACAAGTGTGGATATATGTTTTGAGGTCGAACACTTGGAAGAATCCATTGATCAAGGAACATTTATGTATTCCCAAAATTGTCGATGGTGAGAGAACCTACCACTGATGATTGTAAGTCTCAAGAAACTCAAAGGAATCTAAAATCCTATTCTAGAATAAATGATCTAATGTCGATGGAATGGAATCCGCTAGAAGGACGGAATTAAGGCATTCCCCATCAACCAACACGAGGTACTCAACAACACTGTATAATGTGGAAGAACACAAACAAGATGTGCATGAACCAGTAACAGTACCTGGAATGGTCGACATGCAAAGTCAAGATAACTAAGGAATGGCTGACTTAGGCTTCAACTTCCTTTGAACAATATCATAAAGGAAAATGGTGACTGAAGTTAGGAAACATGGAATTGATATGCAAAATTGGACATTTCTGTGACATAAGATGAAACAATAGAGGCTCCATATGGACTTGAAGCTTAACCAATCAGTGGAGATAAAATCAGAGTAATGAGTACAACTCCTAAATTCAAACTAATAACCCAACCAACGGATGTGATATACAGTTCTCTGTTCGAAGGTGACATGACTCGACTGTTTCCAAAGATAACATCTTTTCCTGTCTGACTTTTTGGTTTTCTGATTTTTATGGGACTTTTTCAAATATTTTGAAAAGCTTGAAAAATAATAAAAGTGATTTATAGTACAAATATAAGAGGAGATGAGTTTCAGGGGCACAAGCAAACTATTTCCAAGAAGTGGAACATTCCTATGCTCAATGCAAGGATATATGTGTAGGATAACGACACTCGAGGGAAGCTCTCCTCCTAGTAAAAGGGACGATCAAGATGCAAAATATATGTAAAAAGGATCTGCTTGGATAGACATGAGACAATTTCGGGCTATATGGCTGATAACTCAAAGTCAGGGAGACAGCATAAATCTCAAGAACGCAAGGAAAACTCATTAAAATGGAATTAAAACCTGATATATACAAGGGAATCCCAAGGGAAATGGCCAACATAAAGTTTAAGAGGAGTATGAAGCTCTTTCCCAAATACATGGCGGGACTAAAAAGGGACTCCCACATCCTAAAGGAGAAATGTGAGCATGGGAACCAAATGCAATATAGTATCTAACTAGGGTACCCATGTATAGGAAAGTTAAACCATTCACACAATACCACTTCTAATCACAACATGAAGGTTTTGTGATATCATGGAATGGGTTCATACCTAAGGATATGATGAAATGGTCATAAGGTCATGAAAAATGCAAGAGGATGTGTAATCCTAACCTATATGCCAGTTTAGACATTATACCTGTAATAGGAATGAATTGGTCAAAGTCTTGAAGAGAGTGTACGAAAACGGACCCTACATGACAATAATATTAGTCCAAAACAACTATAAACAATGAATAAAGAGTCCAAACTATAGGATATAGGGAGGATTGATCATGACAACTACATCTAAAGGAAACAGTGTGGTGAACGATGGGACATAATAAGGAAAGTAAGGTGAAGACCCAACGTTCACATATCCACTACCACCCCCATGATGGTGACCACTGGTGTAAATACCACACGAATGGAATAAAAATCCTCCACAAACAAATTAGAGGATGGAATATGACCATTCCCAACTCCACGAGCATGGTAAGGGGCTATGATGCCCCCAAGTTCGACACCAGAGTCTGTACTAAGACCAAGGATGGGTGATAGGATACCATGCATGCCAAAAATAAAAGGACCCTATTGTTAGGAATTTTGTTACACCTTCTGTGGATAGAAGCTGTTCCTCTGGTTTGAATGGTTCAGATCCAGAACAAATAGTCTACAACAAGGTTGGGAAACTTCTCCTAGAAACTACAGACATTTGGAATGCAATATTCGATGGAATGATGTGGCTCTTCACTTATGGAAAAATATCTCCAAGAAAATACCTATATAAAAACATCAAAACAAAAAATATGAAAAGTACCATAACATCATCTATAGATCTATATCGGTGACTAAGGAATCCAATAATAAACATGAAAGATTACACATAACAAGTATATGGGAAGAAAACCAACTTTGCATTGATAAATAATAAAATAGTTTACAACTTGCACCTTAGTGTTGATGCACTCCTCCCCAAAACCGATGTCTCATCCCCAATAGCTCCAACTTTCTCTTCTATGGTCATTGTAATGGATCAGGCCAGGATGTCAAAATGGCAACATGAATTTTCTCTCTCTTCAACCATGGGGTATGGGTCTATTTTTATAGGCCTCAAATGGATAGAGATGGTGGGTGAGGTGTTCATGAGATCCCCAAAACATGGATCTCTAGCTCAAATGACCCAGGTGAATAGGGATAAGGTCTGCCACAAGGATTTTTATCTAGAAGCTTTGTGCATTTTCTATTTTTCACTTTTTACCAAGGGCGTTGCTCCTGCTCCTTGATGACAAATAAGTGCTAGGAAAAACCACTCCTCAAAGAGAGAGAAGAGGAGGTTCCAGTGCCCATATTCAACACAACTCAGGCGGTGTTGAAGAAGGTACCACTCCTAAGCTTAAGGATAGAAGCAGTGCTAGGTTTTTATGTGCAAGTTTGACATTTGGATCAAGGTTTTCACTTCAATATTTGGGAATGAGAGAAAACATGGATGTTTAGGATCTAATCACATGTTGATGATGATATTTGGGTGTAACAAAACACCCCCCAAAGCATGAGGCTATAGGGATACGATAGATGAGAGATTTGATAGAGCAAGTTATCACTTTGAGGCAAGAATCGGCTTGATCGAAGATCAACATCAACCAGGAATCTATAATAAATTAATATTTTGACTCATGAGAAAAAATGTCTTCACCATGGTTGCAGAACAATACAAGGCAGATCCATGGGAGAAAATAACAAACACGGCTACTAGAATACAACGTATATCCATGTGATAGAGGACTCAAACTTGGACATAGCTACCAGAAATACAATGTATATCTATGTCATATAGATGAAAAGTTGAGCATACCCATGACCATACAAATATGGATCCATGCTGGTACTTCATACAATATACTCCATCACAACCTGGGGATAAAGCTATGAGTGCTTTCAAAGATACACCCACGATCTTTGTCTCATCTTCCAAAAAGTATGATTATATCCATGTGATTACAATGATATGAAGTTGAACATGGTAGAAACCACTTGATTACCGTTCAATGATGTGAAATGTTAACAAGTGCGAGGGAGATCACCATTAATGTCAATGATTCCCAAGGTACCCTAGTATAATCTACTGAGTGTGAATATATGTTTTGATGTTGAACACCCATTGGAATCTATCAATCAAAGGTTAATGATGTGAACCTATATCGAGAGAGAGAGAATTTGTCATTAGGGAGTATAGATCTCAAGGTACTAAACTTGTTTCCGAGGCTAATTCCGGGATGATGGGTTGATGTCGACAAGAATAGTCTCATCAAAGGAGGGCCATTATGAATCCCACATCGACGACACGAAACTTGGATCAAAGTTCTGGAATGTTGTAGATAATGTAACCATAGGACTGACTCAAAAGTATTGACACAAAGGCTATTTTAACTATAGAGGTAAAATTATCACTCCCTTTAAACATTGGGTGGCACGAAAATAGACTTGGCAGCATGAATGGACTAGGCAAACACACAGTACGACAGTGGACAATGTATTCTTTTGAAATACTCAAAGGAGTGACATGACTCATGAAAGTGGATTGACTTGTAAGTCAGTTGAATACCCAATTGATTGAATGATATTCAGATAAGTGCTATGTTTAGAAGTGACAAACAACTTCCATTTATTCGCAAAATGAATTAATTCCCTTCCCTTAATTTCCCCACCATGATTGATGAGTGCCTCTTTTCATTTTTATGAGTCCAAAGAGGGTAACAAACACTCATTTTAGCTCATCCAAAGAGAACTCCATTCTCATATATTTCATGAACCTGAGAAAGGAGGGGTTCGTTCCTTGAATGGGTCTCTCAGTGTTTAGTTTAACAAGTCTAATGAAAGCAAACTCGGTATCATTCATGTTTAGAGAGTCTGAACGAAGACGAAAGAAGACTCCAAAGGGTCCTTTTTCGTATGATTTAGTCTCTAGGGCTCAAAAAAGTATAAAATAGTACCCAAGAGAACTCTTCCAATCATGATTGGATGGAGTGTTCCTTTTCCATAAATAGTCTGTCTGAACCGAAAAAGAGATGACCTACTATCAGAGAGATGACTCTTCAAAAACTTTTACGAGTATGAAGAAGACAAGTAATTGGTAATATTTTCATATTTAGGGAGTTCAAAAAGAGTTTAAAGGAGACTACATTAGGTTTCTTTTCATGATGAGAAGTTTTTACAAGCCTAAAAAGATTAAGAAAAAGGCTTGGAACTTTGATAATGAGTTCTAAGAGCATGACCAAAGTGTCGAAACAAACGCTCGGGGTCTTTTTCTGTTTTCTGGAATTATGAAAAAGTAAAAAACAAACGCTTCCATAAACACTACTGTTTTATCTTTTCACCCCTGCAAGACTTAAAAAAGGTTCATTGGTCTCCTAAACATTCACATAAATGAATTCATAAACTATATTAAAAGGTGTTTCCATATAAAAATGATTAAAAATATTAATAATAATGTGAAAAGTCCTAAAAATACATTTAAAAGCCAATTGAATATTAAAAACAAGTCATTTTACTAGTTACCAATTTGTGAGAGCATTTGGTAGACTTTTGGAGCCATATCTTCAGCCGAAGATTACAGGAGCTTCCACCATCCATTTTGAGTACCATCAGAGCCAGGTAAATGCTAGAACCCCACTCTTTCACTTTATCATTTCCATTTTATCTTTGTCTATGGTTTCAGGGGTCTTTAAGCAAGCCCTAAATCCAAAATGTGGGCACTGCTCCTACCCCTTATGGGATAGGCGATGCCTGATGAAAACTGCCTCTGATTAGTTTCACTCAGGCAATGCTGAATCTGAGGATGAAAAATTAAATGGAAAAGCCAAAAGAAAAGTTTATTGATTATTTTGACGATTAAATGTGGTTCTAACTAGACCATTTATTGTTTTGGCAGGTTTTATCAGGTCAAAAATGGTTACATGGAAAGAATGGCAACATGATAATGATGATGCCCTGGATGAGGGAAATGTAGGGTGCATTGCTACTTTGAGAGGTTGTGGCCTCTTGAATGTTTTTTGCACTTTGAGTATGATATCCCATGAGCGCTTGCTAGAGCATATCCTACACATGTCAAACCCTGAACGTTAGTACTTTGAGGTGGGATTCCATTTATGGACCATAGAGGTAGAGGACATCTACTTTCTGACAGGTTTGTCTAGAGGGGGTGATCAAGTTTCATTGATTGGTTCTCGAGGAGGGGATGTGACCACCCAGGAGCTGATAAACTATCACTGTGTGCCTAGTACTAGGATGTCGGGGAAGAAGATCCCCATAAAGGCAGTGGTGGATGATGTACTCTGCACTGTTATTTTTACTATGCAGAGGCTAGCAAGAAGCTAAGGGCCTCACCAGGTGTCCAAAGTGCATTTACTATATTCCATAGAAGCTATGGAACCGATTTTATTCAACTGGGCAGAGGCATTACTTCTGGTCTTCAAGGACCAGCTAACTAAATGTCAGCAAGGGGAGCTGAAACAATTCAGCTATGGATCCATCTTAGCTTGTTTATTTTTTGAGCGGGTGCCCCACATGAGGCCCCAAGTGATTTTTATAGAGATGAGGCCCAGAGACCCCCGTATGTTGAGGTGGGTAGAGCTTATAGCTCATACGGGAGGAAGAAGAGTCAAAGTGAAGTATGATCCTAGATTTTTCCGTTGTTTGAAGGACCAGATCCTCGTGATTGAGGATTACGCGTATGTGGGTATTGACTTCAGGGGTGACCCTGATCTACCACTTCCACCTAGTGCGTGGTGGGGAGACACGGGTAATAAAAAGGACTGGAAAATGTTGATTTTGTTTTTGTATTTTCATGTTTTTATGAGTAGTAACAAGACCTAAATTTTCTCATGTAGATGTTGGGGCGGCACAACCTGGGGGATCATCCCCAACGGATAGGATGGTGGGAGCTTGGATTGTTTACCGAGGTGATGATCAATTGGGAGAGTTAGGGGAGAACCTAGAGAGGTTAACCCTGGATATACAAGATGGAGATATCGATGACCTCTCGATAAGGTACCATAGGCACATTTTGGGAGTGCGAGGTCATTTTAGCCAGCTGTCACGTAGAGTAGTACGGGCGGTCATGTGTTATCATGGCAATCACTAGATGGTGTCCTACATGATATATTAATGAAATATGAGACAACTTCAGGATTTTGTATGATGTTGTATTTTCCTGAAAGCCATCGTGCTTCAAATGAGGTCTTGTGACCATTTTTTCTAAAAACATTATATATATATATATA
>LPNX010727937.1:177097-197097 GCA_001517045.1 Pseudotsuga menziesii
TAAACCATGTTTGATTTTCAAGTTATGAATGAGAAATATACCCATCTAGGATATAGTTTTCCAATGAATCATCAACTGCATTGTCTGCCCTAGGAATATGCCTGTAAGTAATAACTTCAAATGACCTTTCCAGTAGACGCACCCTCAAAAAGAGACAGAGTAGTATGGGATTTCTGATGGTATAGACCTGGTTCAAATGACAAACCACTAATTGCAAGTCCATGAATACTACCAAATCATGAATGTCCCAAGATGCAACTTCATTCAATAGACCTATTACTGCTTGATACTTGGTGATGTTGTTGGTAGCTGGACCAATACAAATCGCTCCTAAAATGACTAGATCATGTGCATGGGAATACAAAACCCAAGCAGCTGAAGCAAGGTTTAGGGTATGACGGTAAGCACCATCAGCGAAGCCATAAAAGGCCATTCGATCTGCATAACCAAAACATGGTATAAATAGTCTGGGAAACTAAACTCAAAACCATATTGAAAATACTTAAACACACTGAAAGTCAACAATATACATATATAAAAGGTACCATACATGACTGATCTAGTCATAGTACCTCTTCAGGTATAACCCATTGTGAGGTTTCCCAAAGGGGACTCCATCATAATCCACGAGCTCATAGGTCCCTTTCTCTAAAACCTTGGAAACAATAAAAGGACCATACCACATTGATTAAAACTTTGATTTTCCTAGTTTATCATGTTTCTAATCATATTTCAGAACTAGGTCGCCTTCATTAAAAACATGAGGTTGGACAGATTTGTCATACTGTGCCTTGATGTGTTTCTTATGTGACTCATTGACTAAGGCAACATCTCATCTAGTTTCGTAAAGATTGTTTAGGTATCAAAATATTTCTTCGTTGTTGGAAATGTTGGGGAGAATTTCAACAACAAGTTTCAAAGACGAAATCTGACACTGAATAGGTAGGATAACTTCTAGTCTGTATACTAATTAGAAGGGTGTAAAACCAGTCACTGTTTTTATTGAAGTTCTATAATCCTAAAGAGAAGAAAAAAGAGTGTGGTTCCAGTTGGATTTATGATCTCCAAAAATCTGACGGAACATAGTTTTCAAGACTTTGTTAATGGCCTCGACCTGACCATTATCCTACAGGTAATAGGGAGTTGAGTTTTCATGGCAAAAACCTAGCTTAGCACTTAACTCTTCCATCATTTGATTCCAGAAATGTGATCCATGATTAGTGACTATGGACTGTGGAACTCTGAACCTAGCTATTACATGATTGAAAAGGAAGAGGGTGGTAGTCTTACTATCCTTTGCGTATCTAGCCATAGCCTCATCCCATTTAGTGAAAAAATCCGGCTACTATGATGTAACCGTGCCCCCCAACCGAGGTAGGATTACAATGCATAAAATCTATCCTCCATTTGGAGAAAGGGCCAATGACAATAACGAGGTGTAATGGATCAAGGTGGGTGTGCTTTTTCTGATAGAAATGTTGATATGGTGGGAATTTATTAACAGCCTCGTGACAATCTTTGAAGATTGAGGGCCAGAAATAGCCAAGGTGAAGTATTTTCTGGGCCGTAGCCATCCTATAAAGATGAATGCCACATGCTCCAGAGTGGAAGTCCTTGATAACCTATTCAGCCTCTTCATGGGTGAGGCATCATTGGAGAATGGAATCTATAGCACACATGTACAATGTTTCATTCAGGATAAGGTAGTATTTCATGTGGTGGAGGATACAGTGACGATCATCATGAGATAGATTGGGGTGAAATCTATGTGTCTAGAGAAAAATGATTAAATATCCATACCATGGGTTGGTAGTGCTTATCAGGAACATAAATTCATCTAGGAATGAATCACTGGGCTCAGAATCCATCAAAGCACAGGGAAGGTCACACATCAGCTCTACAAAGACCAATGATTTCTTTGGAGTAGCTTTGGCAAACTCAAGGTCAAAATCCTGTAGGATGACAATCCAATGGGAATAATTTCCCCCTAGCACCTGACGATTCAGGATGTATTACATAGGGTTTTGTCCTGCAAGTATGGTGGCAATGCGAAGCAATATGTAATGAATTTTTTTTTGGACAGTAATGACCGTAGCCAATGCTAACTTCTCCACACGCGAGTATCGAGTTTCAGAATCGAGAATATTATTACTAGTGTAGTATATCATGTGTTCTTGATTATTCTTATTCTTTTGGGATAGAACCATTCTGATGGTAGTAGTAGAGAAAGGAACATATAAGAGAAAATCCTTTGAATATTATGGGCAGTGTATCATGGGTGAATGGGTCAGAGCATTCTTAATATTATGAAAGGCTCATCGGGCGTGGTCATCCCATAAGAATGGAGTGTCGTTCTTAAAGAGACACATAAACAAAATGATGAAGAAATTTTTCCTTCCCCCGCAAACTTTGGAGCTCAAGGATGTTGGTTAGGGAAGGTAGGGTGAGTATAGCAGCAATATTCAGTAGATCAATCTAGATGCCATCCTTATATACCACGAAGCCTAAGAGACGTCTCGTCTCAAAGAAAAAAACACATTTATGTGGGTTTAGCGGTATTTTGTAATGGCGACATCTCAAGAAAATGTCTCTAAGATGTTGTGGATGGTCTTCCTGTTGCTGTGAATGTGCAGGGAGATCATCAAGGTACAGCTACATGATGTTTTTAATGTCGTGAAATGCATAGGACATGGCACGTTGGAATGTGGCTCCGATGTTCTTGAGGCCAAAGGGTAACTTTCTATAGGAGAAGGTTCCCCATGGGCATATAAAGGTCACTTTGTGTTGATTGACGGGAAATATATCATTTTGAATGTAGCCAGAAATCCATCCATGAATGAGAAGATGACACTTCTGACACAGTTGTCGAGTATCTAATCAATATGTGGAGTCAAAAAATTGTCCTTAGGACAAGATTTATTTAGATCTTGAAAATCGATGCAGACTCTAATGGTTCCCTACTTTTTGTTCACAGGAATGATGTTAGATACCCATTCTGTTAGGGGTACATGATAAATGAATACTGCATTTAAAAGTTTTTCGACTTCGGCTTTGATAGCCGCATCCTTCCGGGGATGGACTTGTCTCAATTTCTGCGTGACTGGTCTGGTTGTGGGATAGGTTTCATTTCATGGACCACAATAGATGGGTCTATCCTAGGCATTTCTTCATAAGACTAAGAAAAAATATCGCAGAATTCTTTAAAAAGTTCTATATACTCTTTAGCTTCTTCTATTGAATAGTTCTTCCCTACATGAACATGCTCAATATTTCCAAGCTTAATTGATATGTCAATCGGAGTTGTTTTAGTAATGTTGCATAGATTTCCTTCAGATTCCAAATCTTGCAACAACACAAGTTTTTGCAGAGTGTCTACAATATCAGTACCCAATAGAGATACAAAATCATTATCTGCTGAACTGGTGTTGGAGAGGAACGGGGATCTGTGATGATGATCCTCCCATACTGATTCATTCATACTCATAATCTCTAAGATGGAATTTTTTGACGAAAATGTCTGGGAGAGATAATACAGAGTAGGAATAGAGGGTTCTAACTAGTAGGGTAGGTGGTAAGGATCTAAAGCCACAAGATGAATATCATCTATATGGGCATCATAAACAGATTGGATAGCATCATAAACTACTTCATGCGAGCTGAGGGAGGATGACTCAAAAACTTGCTTGCCCTTGGGATCATAGCCAAATGTAGAGATCATGTGACAGTCACCATCTCTATGCTGGCAGGAGCTGATGGGAACATGCCCATATGGGTGGAGTCCTTCAGCATACCTACCCTAATCAAATGATAAGGAGCAAGGGACTAGCCTAGCATAGGGATTTTATTCTCCATAGGGGTAGTAACATCCGGGGTACAAAAATCAAGTTGATCAATTGTCACAATATTTCCCAAATGTCGAAACTGGAGAGTTCTAAACACTGTCGAAGCAACAACGATCATAGAATAAAACCATTTTTTTCCTAGGAGAAGATTGTAGTCTAACGGGGCATCCACTACTTCAACTTGAATGGAAAATTTTTTCCCCCCTATTTCAACAGAAAGTGATGGAATGAGACCATGGGGTTGTAAACCTCTTCCATCAAAGGCTTTTAGGGTTGTCAGTGATTTCATAAGCTCAGGAGACCCAATGGATTTCCAACATGATAGAGAAAAAACTGAGGTCGAAGCGCCTTCATCTAGAATAGTCCTAAAGACCTTTTTCCAAACTACTTTTTTTATGATCTGAAAATCGAGTTGGTGGGGTAATATAGATTTGTTGTTCTCAACATTGAAATGGATCAAATTCATGTTATCTAGGTCCACAGCTCCTAAGCCAGTTAGCAAGTTTTTGCGTTGCGTGGGGTAGATTCGGAGAACTTCTAAGGTAGACATTACACATGGTCCCTAAGCGAGGTCTTCAAAAACATTATAGAACTATGCAGCTCGGGCATTAGGGTTAAAAAATACTTCCTAAGAGTACTCTTGGGAGGACACAAAATCATGTCGATATTAGGATTCTCGATAGTTAGGGGACTATTAGACGAGGATGCAGGAGAACCAGTGGGAAGAGCTTTATCTGGAGAAGGATTTTCATTTTTCTTCTCTTCAGGCTTGTCATATGACTGACTACGAGTTGTTAAACTAATAGTTTCTGATGACATCATTCAAATTTCCTCTGTAGAACTAGGATTTCCTTGATTAGACATGTGTTCTACCAGTTGTTGTTGAGAAGGAAAAGGATCAGTAAGAACTGCTGGTGTGGACACTCCTTCATGAAATGATCGCCACCACACAATAGGCACAGATTTTTGGCTTTCCACTTTCCTTTATTATCATTCTCTAGGGCCATACTCTTGGGATTTTCCTATTGGTTTCCGGGTTTTTTATTTTTACCTTTTCGCTTTTTCTTATTACTGCATGACTGCGTAATTTAAATAGCATTCACCTCAGCAAAAAATGTAGGGCTAGAAGGAGTATTAGTAGAAGTCCTGGGTTGTTTGGTAGGTTTTACTGTTGACAGGGGCTGGATTTAACCGATAACCCCATTGACAGGATTTTCTGTCTTAGCTGGGTCCATGCTGGGATGAGGAGCTTGAGGATTAAGGTCATACAAAGTTTTGTATTGGGAATACACCAAATCCATATATTGAGCATGAATGATAACTTTTTCTTCAACGACAACACTTCCCATGGCCACATCTCGGGCAATAGGTGGCAACAAAGACTTTGTAAACCAATCAGATAAAAGTTGGTCTGGGATAGGAGCTTTAATGAGCCTTCTCCACCTTCTCCCTGCATGGATGTGATCGGATATGTGTGTGGAGTTATTTTGATGCAGATAGGTCAAAAGGTATGTACCCATTTCATAACGAATGGGTAGCTGAAAGTGTGTGAAGAAGACAGTTTCTAGAGAGCTAAAGTCCACAAATGCATGTTGTGGAAGTTCAATGTACTATTTTGCTGATACACCAGTTAATGTGTGCTGAAAGAGTCTCAAACAGGCATAATCATCCATCAAGGAGTTCGATGAACACCACAGATGGAAGGCCATAACATGGTTTTTTGGATCGTCTCCCTGCTTTCCATCGAATTTTGGAATGTCCAATGGTAACTTTATCGAAATTGCGAGCCACGAAGGGTTATGTCAAATGGGATAATTTATCAATTTGCATAAATTAGGTAAATCCAAAGTTGCTAGGAAAGGTAACTGATGATTTGGCTCGACATACTGGTAGTATTGATAAGGCATGTATCCACCAGTAGGGTCATAAGATGACTGATACACAGGTTCTTGAAATGTCTGATGAGATGATGAACATACCAAATATTGACCTCCAGGATTAGGGCCGCCAGAGCCACCAAGACTATTAGGAACGATAGAAGGAGAACCACCAGAACCACCAGGACCTCCAGGACCACCAGGACCACTAGGAGGAGGACCACCAGAACCACCAAAAGGAGTACCAGCTAAGGGTTTAATACAAGAAGTGAATTGATGTCCACTTTCTACAAATATAATTTATTCCTCATGGGAACTAGTTGTAGCTCCTTAGTCAATGGCTTCCATTGGATTTTCTCTTGTAACAGGAGGAAAATCAGGTGGCAACCCCTGTGTTCTTCTGGATCGTCTCAACTGAAACTCATCTAGATTGCACAGTCACTAATCTAACCTAGTGTTTCAAAACTAAGAAAAGCACACAAAATTTCTCCTACTCAAGCTACATGCCAATAAGAAAACTTAAATGATAGGATGAGCTCAAATAGTTGATCTCTCACCAGGATTGTCAAGCAGGTGCAACTTGCGATATACCACAAGGGTACGTCCGTAGTAATCTCCCCGAATGTTGTTTTCGCTGTATTTCTCCAGACAAGATGGCCAAAGGGTTTTTCTCATATGGAAAGGGTATGCTAGTGGTGTCTCTCGATATACTCAAGGTACGTGGGAGCTCAAATCAGTAGTTGTGTTGTCTAATGCACAACCGTTCACAAGGGGCCTTCCGATATACAATCGAGTATGTGAAGTACCTCTCTATATAACTCAAGGGTACATGAAAGGCCGTTTGATATACCAATAGTACATGGAATAACTGCATGATTCCCGAGTTATGTGAGAACAAGTAACGACATCTCCTACGTTTTATGACGCCCGAACACGTCTCTAACCTATCACTCAAATTGCTATACAATTTTAGACCTATAACTACCTTTAATTTTAAATTGACGGTTAGGTGAGTGCATGTAATTTTTACATAAATGTAAAACCATGTAAGTATGAAATGCAAGTTTATTCACTTTACCGTTCAGAGTACGACTAATTACGGGAAGGAGAGAAAGTATTTTCTTTTCAATTTTGATTTGAAGCCAAAAATTTCCCAAACAACTATACTAAAAATATTTTTCCAAGCATACAAGCAAACAACACTTCTTCAAATCAAATATTTTGAAAGCAAACAGATAGGGTAAGATATATTTTATAAGAAGAAAGAAAAATAGCAATCAAAAGAATAATCTATATATTCTTTCAATTTTTTCTATTAAACTGGAAATATCTAACTAAAAACTACTTGTATTTTTTCTTTTGATGAGATGACTATATGCAAATAAAGGGAAGAACAATGGAGATCTAAAAGCTTATGAGGCTAATCACAAGGTCCAACAATTCCTACTAAAACAAAAATACAACTGAATCTCAACAAAGAAATTTTCTTTTTTCAGAGCGAAAAAAAGTATTTCACAAACGTAATGAAAAAATAGAAACAAGTAAACTAGTCAAACATGTCTTTCTTTTCAGTATTATTGAATAGTAGACAAAGATCTAATCTATTCTAAAGCTTCCAAATACTCCTTTTAGAATAACCAAACTCACAAGCAGCAAAAATGATGAATCTAACTTAGCCTTTTGATTCGAACAAACAAGCATTTACCACATCAAAAATTTTAGATTTTAAACACTCAGGTATTTGCAAACAAGTCTGGACAATGCCAACTAAAAACAAAAATTCCAAAAACCACAAATTCCTTTAAAATTTTTGAAAAAACAGAAGTCTGGAAAAAACCTACTTGGCACCGCTTGTAGAGGTTGTTGACAGAGCGTTTTTGAGGAGGCACTGCTTCCTGCTAACTGTTGACAGGAGAGGGCATTGCTTCTTTCTATCTATGCCTAGGTAGTGGCACCACCTATTGCTTAGTACGTAGACATGGTTCTTTGCAAGTGTTCAAAATAGAGTAAGTGTGAAAAAAAAATTCAAAGCTTGGAAAACCAGCATCAAAAAAGTTAAATCAACAGTACTAAAGAGCATAAAAAGTCAGGATGGATTAGATCTGAAGAGATCTGATGATATCAACCCAAAACCTAACAAGGTTTGATGGTAGATTTGACTGAAGTGATAAGAATATAGAGCTTGGATTCAAATAAGTGTTTGAAGGCTAAGGAAGATCAGATCTGCTGCAGCTCTTCTCGAGTATGGTCGCCAGATTTGTTGTTAGGAATTTTGTTACACCTTCTGCAGATAGAAGTTATTCCTCAAACAAAGAGAAAAGGAGGTCCCACCGCCTGTCTTCAACAAAACTGAAGTGGTGTTGAAGAATGTATCACTCCTAATCTTAAGGGTAGAAGCGATGCTAGGTTTTTATGTGCAAGTTTGACATTTGGATCAAGGTTTTCACTTCAAGATTTGGGAATGAGGGAAAACATGGATGTTTAGGATCTAATCACATGTTGATGAAGGGATTTGGGTGTAATGGACCCGAAATCAAGAGAACATAAACATAGTCAAGTATCCACGATCCCAAAATCCAACTAGCACACAAAGGCCACACTTCTAAGAGAATCTACAACCAAAATACAAGCAAACCAAGGGAAGGATATGTGAGCTCCCGACTATAGCAGGTATGTGTAACCTAGGAGAGGCTTGAAACTCCCATACATGACAAGAGGAGGTACGTAACCAATTATAGTGTCCCTCAGCTTCAACGCGTAAAGTGAGTGTGTTGTCCAACCCCTATGTGGCCAGGACACCTACATAATAACCTATGGGAGTAACCCCTGCGATACCTAGGTAAGGAAACTAAGGTCCCCCCAATATAATCAATGTTTAGGCGGACAGTCACAGGAGGGATTGACCATATGGGAAAGGTAACAAAGCCTAAAATTCAAAAGAGCCCCCAGATATGAATATGATCCTGGAAATATCTCCGGTGCTCACAAAAGTGACCAAGGTATATCCCAATCATAATCATGCACACTGCCTCGTGCTTAACTCTTGTGTAAGAGGAGCATCTTGAGAAACAATAATTATACCAAGCATTTATCTCTCTCTCACCTGGACCAACATCTAATTGTTTTGTTTAGTTGTCTTGGAGAATTAACTTACAATGAACTATTCCAAGACCATAAAACCTATTCTTGTTGATGCACCCTAGAAAAGAAAAGAGTATAATTCATTTTATTAAGCGTTGATTTTAGTTGGATATGATTACTGAAAGGGTAAATGGTTGTGGAAATAATGAAGTTATGACTCAACATTGAAGTAAATATGCACACCTAACAAGCAATACCAAGTGCAATGTGTAGAATGAAAAACAGGGTATGCCACTACATGAGAGGCATGTAAAATTATTCCTTTTCGAATGCCAATGCAATCCTTCCTATATGAAATCCTAAACACAACTCTCATCTAAGAAATCCAATGCAAGTACCTCCTTAAATCCATATGTGAAATGCAAGTAAGAATGTAATTATTTTGTATTTTTCAATATAAAATAATGAAAAATGCAATAAAAGTCATTTAAAACTCTCAATCTCTGCAGCAAGTATAAAACACAAGCCCAGCAAGACAATGAGAGAAAAAGAGCAATGCACCAATGGAAAAAAAAAGATAAATGACTAGAAATACTTTCAAAGAAAAATCAATGAAAAATTGGTCTCTATTCATGAAAAAAGCATTCAACAGACAACATCAGAACCCAGGAAGGCCTAGCCACGCTCACAAGCCACCCAACAACTTCCCACGACATCAAAATCAAACAAAAGGGAGGATGTACGTGACTGTATAAAGTGTAGGAGCATGTGTATGCGACTTTTGACCAAAAACCTACATGTATATCCATATTTTATCCAAAAACCTGCCTATATACGTGACTTTTGACCAAAACCCCGCATATGTACGTGAATTTTAGCCAAAAACATGCCTATATAGAGAAGACAGTGGTAAAAAATAGGCTAAGGGTCAAACCCATATAGGGGGGTGTCAATGGATGAACATACTACTAAACACGATACCGAAACAGGGAGAAACAGAGAGAAATTCAATAATATCAAGCACATTGTTCCCCCAAACCCAAACAAAAACAAGGAACTTCCCTAGCGAAGTCGCCAATTCTGTTATAGAGAGAAAATTCCTATCGGTTGGGGTGTACCACAACAGATAACTAGACACCAAAAATAAATCTTTCCCAATATGCAAGACAAACCAAACATCTAACACTAAGGGATATCGAATTGTACCTCGTTCCAGATGGTTGAAGTAGATCCTCATTGACCTTTTCCAATTCACGCTTGCATTAGGAATTCACTCTCAACAACAACAAACAAGACAAGCATGCTCTATAATATTGTGTTATACCTACTTGAGACCCGAGGTTGAAGGAAGGCCCACTCCCAGTTAATAGTAGAACCACTTTAGACTGTGCTTCTGGCCTTGCGCAGTCAAAGAGGGATCTCTTGATTGTCTTCATATTTTACTCTGCATAAGATATTTGCTCAAGGATGGTCAGGAGGTTGGACTCTTGGAATGGGATAGAGTAGAGTAACATGAGTTACAGGTGGGATTATTAGGGAAAGGGACCATTGACAATGGAGTCGAAAACCTGAGCAAGGAACATTTGCATGAGGAAAAGAATGGTGTGGGGTTGCAGATAGAGGCAAGATAGCCATCAATGTCACAATCAGGAGATATTTAGTGGGTGGTTAGGGGAGGAGGGAGAACAACCCATCATGTGGAGCACCAGCGAGATTAATTCCACGCAACTTTAGAATAAAACATGATAAATGTCTGAAACAATAGGTGGAGCATAACATGTATGAATTCCAAACTGTTATACACTTAGTTACAAACATGAAAGAAATCAACAAACTGGAATGAAAAAAGGATGTACATTTGATGTAAAGAACATACGTATTGAAAGAAGCAACGACACATGAATATCTGTCTTGAGAAACAACTATTCCTTTGCAATTTTTATTCTTAACACAGGCATCAGATCTTATTTTACAGCAGAGAACCTCAACCCTTGAAGGTTTCCCAACCCTCCAGCTAACTCATTTCCTCCTATCGAGAGTGCATTTATAATACTTCAGTGCTGAGATTATTCTTCGAAACAAACCTAAAAAATGTTTGCAGTCACAATCATGCATTAACAGTATAGTGAGTGGAACTATTGCCACGTTTTACAAATATAAACAAACATTATGGAACTGTAGCGTGTGGTAGTGTGGATAGACAATGGAGAGTTTTCTTTATCCTGGTATATGAAAGCGATCTCTATGTTTCCTAATGTTGGTTTGTCACCAACTCGGACGATTTCAGACATTCCTTTCTTCCTCCTTTGACCGACCTGCTTCTTTAAGACCACGTCACTCAAAGGATGACTAGAAGGCCTGCGCCTCGGTGCCTAAAATTTTCCTGGCCCTTCCTTCGTTTGGTAACATAGCTATAAGAGGAAACTGGGAAAAGGGTGGCCATGCACTTGATCATGATATACATCTTAAGAGGTTTATCATCTTTGTACTGATATCTCCCTCCTACGAGGAGGGTTTTATCATAGGCCATGTAGTTGGGTGTGCATTTGACCCCCTCCTCATCCGAGGCAAGGCCATTAAGTGGAGATCATAGGGGTGGTGATGAAGGCTTCTGACCTCCACTATCCCAGACTAAGTATTTGCTCCAACAACTCTACCATCATTGTGTGTTAGGACTTCGGAGGTTGTGACAGATACTGGAGGTGTCGGAGATATGTCCCTAGAATGTAAAAAACCATGCATAGCGCATCTGAGGGTAGGGAGGTTTGGAAACCGTTGAACTTCCCTAGGTGTTTAACATCTGTTCCCTGGTGGTTGGCGACCTCTCAGTGCAGATAACTAGGAAGACCAAGAAACACAATCTTATGTTCGCCAACCATCAATACCCCTCATCGAACTAACTTCTCAAACCACACAGCCATGGATGTCTATGAAGGGACTCAACACTCTTTGAATTTTAACCTTTAGCTTTCACCATTTGTACAGTTTCATACCTCGACAACCTCAGAATACAGAGCTATACAAGGAAAGCTGAAACAGCCTGGAGATGGCTACAGTCTTGAACACTGGTTGATGCAATAGTAGGCTGTGTGACGCTAGGGTGGGTATATTCTCTTCTGATGTTCAATTATATTATTTGATAATGGATAGGACTCTATGCACTTCCTGCGTGGATGGCAAGCTAGTTTCAAGCACTGTGGATTTGACCTTTCTTGCATTTTCACTGAATGTGATGGTGGCACTGAGCGGATTCGGTTCACAGCTTCTCTTATCTTTGTGTAGATGTATGATTCGCCATTTCAAAACCTGCACCTCCTTTCTTTTCCCACATGAACCACGTGCTAGTCCAACGGAGTCAAAGAAGTTAGCGTCATTGGATGGGACCTTTTCCTCTGGCTTATCAATGACGACATTTGGAGACACCAGCCCACTTGTCAGGAGGTAGACTACATGTATGAATGTCCCTTCCCCTATCATCTTCACACTGGATTCGACAACTGCAGCATGGAGGCCTCCTTGGCCATCCAATTTGGGGGGCACTTTTCACATCCACGGTCCACGTCTCTTTACTTTTGCCACCAATTTCTCTTTTCTGGATACAACAGGCAGCTTTGGATCATGATGTGTTCTTATCTGTCGATCGAGATCGACCTCTTCATGCAACTGGTGATCTGAGTGTGTCCTACCACCTCTTCATGAACCGGGACCATGACACTGTCCGTGCTAGTTCAGATTGGGAAAAGAACCTCTACCGTAGATCCATGTCCCTCTTTGTCGTGACCGTCGATATTCATGGTCGGTACCACTTTTAGAGATTTAGAAATGTGACTTTACCTGCACAAGTTTGGTTTGCAAAATTGGCTAGGACTGTGGATCTGCTTCTGATCTCATCTCCACCGTCGAATGGTTTCGATCTTTAACCATTTTGCGATTTGGAAAATCTGCTTCCATCGAGCATGTTTGCTCAGCGAAACCGTTTCAGGCTACTGATCGAGATTTGCTTTGATCTCGACCTTTCATTTGTTTTCCTACTTTAATGGTCTCCATGATAGTCAAACTCTGACCTCCCTCCTACATCTTGGGCAAAAACTATGATCCATCATTGCTCCTCTTCCTTATGATCCTGGATCATCGGGTTATAACACCTGTCTCTACCGTCCCTACAGCCGTGAGCATTTACATCCGGGAGAGTCTATCACCGTAGATTGATCTCTCTTCATCATCTGATGGTTTTAAAATGTGGACCATGAGCCTCTACTAACCTGAATGGTGTTCACATAATGTTTTAAAGGAATGGAACCCTCCTTGAACTTCTGTCAGGCCCATAAATAGATTGTTGAAAACAAAGCGTTAACAACCGGCTCCATGAGGGATGCTATCCTCGCAGTGAGGTAGCAAAGAACCCCTGTAGACCAAGTGCTAAAACCATTAGGTTGTCTTCAATATTTTTTTGAAATATCCATTTTGCTCTAAGCTACTGCTTCAGTGAATTCATGCCACTCTCGCAAACGACGTTCTTGACTGCAAAACCTGTGCTTGCAATTGAAAATGAAAACAAACTAAAATAGCAAATGAAGGAAATGCTCGATAATTGCTGAGATTATTTGTTCCTACCTACTCTACCTAATTTTGTGCACAAGTCCAATTAAGTGAAATCAGACTTCCAATGAAGCCAATTAAGAAACTGGCCCAATAGTTTTGTTCTTTTTTCGTGCTTGATGGACATAAATGAAATAGATAAAGGGAGAGGGTAATGATGAATAAAATTATCTCTAAAGTAGTAATGTGACCAATCATCATCCTTACCCATCCCTTCCATGTACCCTGCTATGAGGTCATAGAAAACATGACAACCTCCAACGTACTCTGTCTTCTGCTCATGGGAAAGCCGTTTGGAACTCCCTTCTTCTAGTGATTTTTCCGGTTGATACCCAAAATATTGTAGACGAGGGCCCGCATAATCTTTCTTCAATGAAACATCCCATTTTTCACTCAAAATTTCTGCAACAAGAGCTTGATGTGCCTGAAGAGGGAGGTCCCCTGCTCCTCCAGCTGAATCGAGTAGGCATATTCCCCCTGTGTGAGGTGGTGCTTCTAGAGGCGGAATATAGGAAAAAATATTTATTTGAGGATTGCTACATCCTTCTTTGTGGATTGACATCCCATCACAAACCCCCGATGTATCGGTAGCTGGAGAGGGATTGCATGGAAGTTTCTTTTTATCATCTCCACTTACATATAGGTTTCTGGACTGCACCATATTCCCTTCTTTCTGCTTTTTCTTGGAGGCTCTAATCATGTGTCATATTAATTCAAAAGGGGCATAACACAAGGGTAGGTTATCACCTTTAGTTCCCTTATCACCCTTTTCTGTTTTAACCTATTGACTTCACATAGCATCTTGGCCCTCTCCACCAGTAGGTCCCGGTTCAATGGCCAGCTTCTCAGGTATAGCCCACAGGTATTCTTCCTCATATTCATCAAAAACAGGTGCACCGAATTCCTTCTTAAAATTATCTTGTACAGACCCGAGGTGGCGCAGGTTGCAATCTTCAGAGAACAAGACTGGAGGATCACATGTTCCTGTATCAGGCTGGTCATCTTTCTGTATACTAAGAGAGGGATTTAGCGAGACCGGGACTCTCTCATTCTGCTTGTAGGGTCCAACCCATTTTAATGTATCTTTTACTTCACCACCATTGCCTTGGCTTGATAAACTTTTTGACATCTCAAGGTTTTCCTCAACCTCTAGACAATTAGTAAACATATGTTGTAGAGTGGTTGATTTTCTTTCCAAAAGAAGCATGGACAACTCAGGTGGAAAGATGGCTGCATAATAGATTTTAGCAGTGTTCTCAAGAGGTTGGACCTCCTTGGGCATGTTATAACAAAATCTTGTGAATCTTCTATTAAAACTAGATAAGGTCTCACCCTCATGCCTCTTCAGGGAATAAAATTCTGAAAGTATTTGATCCAATGTCCTTCTCCTAGCCCAAAAATTTAAGAAGGTGCAAGACAAATCTTCCCAAGTGTTGATGGATTTAGGCTGCAAGTGCTTGAACCATTATTTAGCATCTCCTTGCAAGGACTGGGAGAAATCCCTCATGTAGACATCATCATGTTCTATCTCAGAAAGGTCACAGAAATGCTCAAAGGTTTGTAAATGTTTCTCAGTGGTGAAGCCTTTTGGTTCTCCGTCAAATTTGGTGAGGTATTTGTAATATTTCGCAGGAAAATCATGGAGGATGGGAGGCAGTTGTAGCGACTTGTACCGGCTTGGAGAAAGGGAAGAGACCAGGTTAGGAACAATAGCTATGCTATTGTCTGAGGTTTCATGAATTTCATAGGGGTGACTTTTGACGTCGTGAGCTCCCGGAGAAAAATCTACGTCATAACCAGATGTACAAGACAAGGCAACGCTTTCAATTTGTAGAGAAGGATAAACATGAATATATTCATAGCTCTGCTTAGAATGGGTTGAACCATAGAAGGTTGTTCTGATAAATTTAGGGAAGGATAAGAACAAACATACAAGATAGAATAGAGCTTCTTGGAAGAAACATAGACTCGAGCATCTTAACCTTCCACCATGTATTCTTTGAGCCTTACAAGAGGTTCACTTTTTTTCTGGGATGGAGCCTTCCCGTCTTTTTTTCTGATCATTCAATTTCTGGGTCGTACCACCCGTAGAGTCACTGAAGTATGAGCCCTTCAAGAGTGGATTCGCTAGGTGAAAATTTCTCAACCTTCTTTCCTTCTGATCATTGTTCACCATCAACAATCGGATCTAAAACCATGTCATTTTTTCCCAGGGAGGATCTTCAATTTCGTTCCCCGGCAATGGTACAAGTTTGTTAGTGTCGAGATTGAGCCCCAAGGTTCAAGGAAGGCCCACTCTTGGGTAACAGTAGAACTAATTTATACTGCACCTCCGGCCTTACGTAGTTAGAGAGGGATATCTCGCTTGTCTTCATATTTTACTCTGCATAAGATATTCGCTCAAGGATAGTTAGGAGGCCGGACTACTGGAATGGGACAAAGTAGAGTGATGTGAGATGTAGGTGGGATTATCAAGGCAAGGGAGCATTGGAAATGGAGTCAAAAACCTGAGTAGGGAACATTTTCATGAGGAAAAGAATGGCGTGGGGTTGCAGATAGAGGCAAGATAGTCATCAATCTCAAAATCAGGAGATATTTAGCTTGTGGTTAGTGGATGAGAGAGAACAACCCATCACGCGGAGCACCAGCAAGTTGAATTCCACACAACTTTAGAAGAAAACTTGATAAATATCTGAAACAAAAGGTGGAGCATAGCATGTATGAATTCCAAACTGTTATACACTCAATTACAGACATGAAATAAATCAACAAACTCGAATGAAAACAGGATGTACATTTCACGTAAAGAAAATACGTATTGAAAGAAGCAACGACACATGAATCTATGTCTTGAGAAAAAACTCTTCCTCTACATTTTTTATTCACAATACAAGCATCAGATCTTATTTCACAACAGAGAACCTCAGCCCTTGAAGGTTTCCTGACCCTCTAGCTAATTCCTTTCCCCATATCGGGAGTGCATTGATAATACTTTAGTGCTGAGATTATTCTCTGAAACAAACCTAAAACCTATTTGCAGTCACAATCGTGCACTAACAATATAGAGAGTAGAACTATTGCCACGTTTTACAAATATAAACAAACATTATGGAACTGTAGCGCATGGTAGCATGGAATGACAACGCAGAGTTTTCTTTATCCTCATATATGGAAGCGATCCCTATGTTTCTTGACGTCGGTTGGTTGCCAACTCGGACCATTTCAGACATGCCTTTCTTCCTCCTTTGACTGGCCTTCTTCTTTCAGACCACGTCGTTCAAAGGCTGACAAGAAGTCCTACGCCCCAGTGCCTAACATTTTCCCAGCCCTTCCTTCATCTGGTAACATGGTTATCGAAAGAAACAGGGAAAAGGGTTGCCATGCACTTGATGATGATAGACGTCTTAAGAGGTTTATGATATTTGTACTGATCTCTCCCTCCTACGAGGAGGGTTTTATTGCGAATAGGAAGATTGAGGCACATATGTGAAATAATGGGAAGAACATTCAAGAAGAACAATACATCCTTATCACAAATGCATAATAATCAATTTATAAGAGTAACTTTAGTTAAGCTTTCTCACCGGTTCATAAATGTAGAACTCTCAAATTTCCAAATCTCTAAATCCTTGAATCTTCAAACATTCAATTTATTCAATTATTTAAATGATTATAATTTGTAAATCCTTCTTAAATTAATCCTTAGAGTCTAAAATTAACTAATTATCTTTGTTTATTTATTTATAATTTATAAAATAAATCTTAATATTTTAGAATAATTTATAATTATATATTTTAGAGAGCCACAAACACACATAGATAGGTGTAGCTAGCCACTTAGTTTTGTAGATAAGGGTGGTTGTTAAACAAATACTATACATTAAAATTATTACGAAAACATAAATATTAAATCAAGAAAAAAAACATAAAACACATACTATTTAATAAACAAAAAAAAAAAACTCATAAGAATTATAAAAGTTTGAAATAGAGATTTTTAAATAATTAAACAGTGAATTCTTAACTAAAATTTTTAAAATCTTAATAAGATGCATTTAAGCATAACAAGATATGTCTACCATTAAATGAATCTCCACCGTACACTTGTTACAGTCAACTTAAACTTGTTGATCTCCTAAAAAAATGGAAAATATGTTATAATATCTAAACACATGTACTTGTAATCTAAGAAACTGTAGACACCACTTAAGGCCTATGTGTCTTATGTCCGAGCGTCAAACATGGACAAGATGACAGTTCATGTCTGACACGACTGTCTAGCATGTACCATGTTTGGACACACATGTCCAGGCACTATCACGGTGTATCTTGAAAATAAGACACATTGAAAAAGATGGACGGGCCCTCTTTAAAACAATTTTTTCTTTTTTTTTTCATTTGCAAATTGTGGGAGAGATCAAAGAGGGATTTTTTTGCAGGTGAAGAGGATTTGAAGGATTTCGAAGGGTGATGAAGTCCATAGAATTTGGATTTGGTTGGGTGGATTGTAAGCTCAACCATAAAACAAGAAGAACAATGTCTCATTCAGTTAGGGGAGGAGCTAAAGGGAAAAGGAAAAGGAGAAATGCCCCATATATTATCTCCCCTCCTATTCCTCCAAAAACATGCTCTTCTACTCCTCTTGCTATTGCTCCATCTGGTGCTCGTGGAACTCATGCTCCATTGAACCCTATTTTAGCAAGACAATAATCCCAAGAGAAGAGATACCCTTTGTGTAGGTATGTGAATAGGAAAGAAGGGCCTCAGGAAAAGTTAGGTGGGGGAGACAATGTGTCTTGGACTTGAAATTTTTGCAAGAATCAGTGAACGAGCTCCATCTCGTTATGTGCCTCCTGGTTCGGAGAATATTAGAACCAAATTGTTGGTTAAGGCAAGGAAGGAGGTGGACACAATTCTTGATCCAATTAGAGCAACATGTCCCTCATCTAGAGTGAGTATTGTTTCCGATGGATGGATGGCTCCAACACGCCATCCACTCATCAATGTCATGGTATATTCCTAAAATGGACGGGTGTTATCGAAAGTGGTGGATTCTCTTGGGTAATACAAGGATGGACAGTTTATTGGTGAGTTATTCATCAAAATAATTGAAGAAGTAGGTGTTGATTCTTGTGTACAAATAATCACTGACAATGCACTTGTTTGCAAGGTCTCTGGCATGATTGTGGAAACTATATATCCACGACTGTTTTCATTTTGGACACCTTTCATTGTTAATGATTTGAGTTGTTAACTTGTTAGTGTTGTAGAGTCATTTATACATGTCTTTTTTTTCTCTTACAGATTTTTTGGACACCTTTCATTGTCCATTCCTTAGAACTTAGCACTCAAATCTATTTCTTCAAATGTGACATGGATTGGTAACATTATTGAGGATGCACGCCATATCAGTAACTTTCATACAAAACCATACAAATTCCCTCACCATATACAAAGAGTACACACATGTTTCATTGTTGAAGATTACAGATAATCAGTTTGCTTCCTTATTCATAATGCTCGAGAGGTTGAGGGATGTCAACACCGGTCTTGGATCCATGGTGATTTCAAGGTATTGGTGTTTCTGGAGAAAGACGGATCAAAGTACTTCAAAAAAGGAGAAGGACAAAGTATCAGATGATGTTTGGTGGGAGAGGGTGGATCTTACCATTAAGATCATGGATCCACTCACTTCTTTGTTGCACTTTGTAGACACATACCAACCCACCTAGTGAATGTTTATGATGGGTGGTATTCCATGATTGATTCCATGAGGACCATTGTTATGGAGAATGAGTGTCCGAAGTATGAGACATCAATAGAGAACTTATGGTCCACCATGCAGGATATTATTATCTCCATGAGGGATAAGAATTGCACACCTTTGCATTGCTTGGCGCACTCCTTGAATCCCGAGTTCTACGGACACGAATGGTTCACTGGTGGGACTCAACATAGAGTCCCTCCTCACATGGATGGAGAGATTTCACAAGATAGGAAGATAACATTTAAGCGGATATTTAGGATAGATACTTACTTGATGAGGTCAAGGCGAGATTTGTAGAGTTTTCTCATGATTTTAGGAGATTTGGAGGCTATGATGTGGTTGGAGATAGGGGAGTTAAGATGCCATATAATTGGTGGGAAACTCATGAGGCACCATGCCTTATTCTATAAAAGCTAGCCTTGAGGATCATTTCTCGAGTTACATCATCCTCTAGTTGTGAGAGGAATTGGAACACAAATGGAAAATTGCACAGTTTGAAGAAGAGCAGGCTGCAACAGTCCAGAGCAGAGACGATGATGTATGTTCACACCAACCTTTGTCTTATTTAGAGGAAGATGGAGGAGTGGGTGAAGGGAAAGACAAAGATGTGGGATGCCTTTCATGATGATATGGGTTTGGAAAACATTAATACTAAGTTGGCATTAACCAACATGTATCTTAATGATCCAGTGCCGGTGACATTTGATGATAGTGAACCTATGGAGGGGTCATGTCCACACAACCAAATATTGATCCTCAGATGGTTGAGGAGGAGGAAGACGAGGAGGAGAAGACCACTGATGAGTTTGTTGATTCAAGCATGGAGGAGGACAA
>LPNX010727937.1:204597-208182 GCA_001517045.1 Pseudotsuga menziesii
CAAAAATAAAAATTTTCCATTAAAAAATATAACTTTAGATAGTTAACAACATTTTCAATAGAAAAAAATTATATATTTGGAAAGGTCATTCAATTTCTTACATTTCTTGTTTTTTACTGATTGCAAAATTCATTGTGTAATTGTCTCAAAATATCTATGCAAGTTGATGAATGTCTGTTTTTTCAGTTTTGTATTGCATCTAACTTGCCAAAAGAGACCCTCAACTTCTTGCACACACCTGGATGTCTTTCATGATGATATGGGTTTGGACAAAATTAATACTGAGTTGGCATTAGCCAACCTATATCCTAATGATCCAGTGCCGGTGATATTTGATGGTAGTGATCCTGTGGAGGGGTCATCCTCCACACCAACAAATATTGATCCTCAGATGGTTGAGGAGGAGGAGGAGGAGGATACCACTCATGAGTTTGTTGATTTAGGCATAGAGGAGGACGAGGACTATTGATAGATGAGGCTCTTCATTCTTCCATTTTGATCTACACCTTTTTGTATTTACTTTTGTAAGTGGCATTAAGACATCTGTGTAATACATTATACATTTTGATTTTCATGACTTAATGAGAAATATGGTTTTGACTCATGAGTATTGACATCTTGAGTTATGAATATGATATCTATGTGCCTCATAATCTCATTGTGATTACTGAATTGATTTGTAAATGTGTAATACTAATGTTAAATGTTCATTGATTCTGATTTATATTGAATATATATATCTCCAAACTGTCGTCATTTAGATGTCAGCATGTGAGTATTGACACTCAATCCTAGTGTGTGAATTAGTGTAACTTAGCTGATAATCAATAAATTAATTAGAAATAATTTTAAATCTATTACCTTAATGCAGACGCCCTACATTTGAACGTTACGAAAGTACATTTGAACGTTGTCGAAGGTCTAGCGAGATACATATAAGAATAAAATCTTGAATTTATTTTAATTTTATTTATATTTCCCTGGGCACTATTTTTTAATTGAGCAACATCATTGAACCCAAATCCTTCTGTTTGTTGGGCGCATCAACCTATTAAAGTGACAAGTTACAGCCATGAGCAATGCGAATGCATCGAAAACCATGAGCGATGTGAATTCATGTAAATGGTCGAAAAAAAGTATTGTTGATGATTTGATGTCTTCTCTAAAAAAGCTAGAGAGTTCTTCCTTCTATAAACAATTTGTGGAAGATATGGAACGTACAGAATTCAAGGCACAAATAGAAAGAGTGACAGGCAGTAGTAATGATGATGACTATCCATACTGTTCAGAATTGGTATAGCTCGTAGTGTACAGAGTTGGAAGTATTGCGTATTCAGAAGTGAGTCGGATGCAGTTATGCCTTGCACTGCTGATGAAATGGAAATATAAATGGATAGACGATGTAGTTGTGTATGATCCCATTCTCACTTCCAACGAAAAAATAGCCATAGCAACCTTTTTTAGGGCTAATTTAAATCACTTTCTTTATCTCACTCTTCCCAATGAAAACGAAAATTGCAGACGGAGGGTGGCAAGGCCAACGATGTTTTTCATGCCCCACCTTCCATATGAGCTCATGAACAACTTGTTGGAGGAAAACTGGAAGGTTGAGAATCTGAATAAAATCATTATATTGGGTAATCACTTTAGCGAGCATAAGTTAACATATTATGATATTAATCCAATCCCTTGCGGTAAAGTGGATAGTAACAAGGATTGCAATGATAAGCATATTTTAGGCATTCTGAAGAATAATTATATAGTTGAGATGCCACTTCCATAAACTTATCGATTGATTCAGACGAGTTATGTTCGAATCGATCCCTTAAATGAATATTCTAGCCATCCAAGGCTAAGAAGGTTTTTCCTAAAAAACCACACATGGCATATTGAGTGTATCATTGGCCTATGATTGAGAATGTTGGTTCCATTAGGTGTTTTTGAGTAGTATTTATGCACCTCAAGAACTTTTTCAAATGATGTATTTGATATATTTAATCTATGTTCATGGTTGATGAGGGAGGCACAGAGTTGATCATTCTTAAATTGATTCAGATCTTTGGTTTCCTCCAAAGTCACAACTATATGATCAAATTTAGGGGGAATAATCCTAGGCACCTTCTCAACAACCTTCTATCCTCTATGGTTTCTCCATGAGACTTAAATTGATTAATTAGGTCAATAGAGTGAGTATAAAAGTATCCTATCACATCTAAATATTTCATTGACATATTTTGAAAATCTCTTCTAAGAATTTGTAATTTAGCAATATTTACTTTGGCTATACCTTGGTAAGAGGTTTTTAGTGTATCCCATGCCTTATCGTATTTCTATACTATTGCTACTCTTAGAGGTCTGTTCTTATGCATTACTTTATGTATGTAAAACAATGATTTTCCATATGTTTTCCTCTTGTCCCTAAAAGCATCCTTCTCAACTTGTGTGAGAGAATTATATGCTAATTGATATCTTGGTTCCACATAACCATTTTCAACTATCTCCCACACATCTTGAAATTGAAATAAAGCATTCATGATCAAAGAATGATATTCATAGTTTTTTCTTGTAAAGAGAGGGGTTGGTAGGATTGGAAATGATTTACAAGAAGTGGAAGTCCTTTTTTAATTTTCTAAAATTGCCTTCTTCTTTCATGTTGGTAATAACTCCCGATTCATTCTATTCATGGCTGAAAACATTTATTTATACATTACAATGTGGCGGTTGAGAACCATCCTTTTCACCTTCCTATGCAACTATTCATATTCCTATTTATTATTTATTTACAATAATCCCAACGGATTATTCTAACAATCCCCCTCTTAATCCAAAGGGGTGTTCGTAAGTCTGAGCATGTTTCTAAATCTTTCAAACTTTTCTCGTCCAAGCGCTTTGGTGAAGATGTCTGCAACTTGATCATTTGTGGAACAATGTCGAAGATGGACTGTATTGGCCTCTACATGATGTCGAATCAAATGATACTTTGTGTTGATGTGTTTGGTTCGATCATGGAATATAGGATTCTTAGCCAGCTTGATTGCAGAAGTATTGTCGACCAACAATGGAGTGGAGTTCTCTTGTTTTTCTTGCAAATATTCAAGTATCTTCCTGAGCCATACTATTTATTTCATTGCTTCAGTTGCAGCCACATATTCTGCTTCTGTTGTTGAATCTGCTGGAACTGACTGTTTGCGTGATCTCCATGAAACAGCTGCTGATCCAAGACTCATAGTGTATCCAGAATTTGATACTCCTATCTCCTTATCGCCATCAAAATCTGAGTCTGAGTACCCAATAAGTTTGAATTCATCCACTTTAGAGTACTTGAGTCCAACATCTTGAGTCCCCTTCAAGTATCTTAGAACCCTCCTTGTAGCTGACCAGTGTCCTTCACAAGGTTTATGCATGAACCTTGAAAGTATGCCAAAAACATAAGAAATATTTGGTCTAGTTGTTGTAAGGTAGATAAGACTTTCTACAAGTTGTCTATACTTGGTCGCATCTTCAAATTCTTTTCCTTCGCTTGATGTGAGCTTCATTTTTTGTTCCATTGGAGTAGATATAGGATTGCATTCTGTCATGCAAAAT
>LPNX010727937.1:209117-224696 GCA_001517045.1 Pseudotsuga menziesii
TACCCCGTTTTGTTGAGGATTGTAGGGAACGGTAGTCTGATGTGAAATTCCATGTTGGCGAAGATAATTTTCAAAAGCATTTGAAGTGTATTCTTTTCCATTATCAGTACGAAGTGTACCAATTTTTTATTGTGCTTGCTTTTCAATCAATGCATGAAATTCTTTGAATGTTTGAAATGCTTCTGATTTTGTATTTAAATAGTAAATCCAGCACATTCGTGAGTAGTCATCAACAAATGTCATAAAATACTTATTCCCATTTGCTGAAGGAGTTGGCATTGGGCCACACAAATCAGAATGCACTAACTCTAATTTCCTACTTTCTCTGAAATTAGATTCATGGAATGGTAGCTTACTATGTTTCCCTAATATACATGCATCACATTTATTCTTCTCTTTAGGAATGGTGGGAAAACCAAATACACCATTCTTTCTCAACAAACGAAGACTGTTATAATTTAGATGACCAAATCTTGCATGCCACAATGAGCTAGATGACATATTACCTTCTCCATGCTGAGAGAGGTAGGCATAGTTTTGAAATCTTGCAGATGAAGCCTTGAGCTTCAGCAGCTTCCCATCTTCATATCCAGTCATAATGACTTGGTTTTCAGAGGACTTTCTTATTTCAATGATTCCATCAAACATGTGGATGGAATGGCCTTGCTGTCGAATCTCCACCAAGGACATCAGGCTCCTCTACAACTCTGGAAGATAAAGAACGTTCTTCAACAAGAAATCAGGGAATCCAGGCATCTTTAGTCGAATGGTGCCCATTCCCTTTGGTTTAATACTTGACTTATCTGCAAAGTAAACTATGCCATCTATTGTTTCATTCAATTCTTCAAAACAATATTTTCTAAATGTCATGTGTGATGTTGCACCAGTATCAAGCATCCAAAAATCTTTGTAAGATGAAAGAGAGGTCATTTCATTAATTCCAAGATTACAATGTGCAACAATACAAGAATCAGAAGATTTACTAGCATCTTGGTCATATTTCTTCTGGTTGTGCTTGTCTTTGATGGAGTCCCACGAAGCCCAACACTGATCTGATGTGTGCCCAGTCTTTCCACAACGCTTGCACTTCAAATTTGATCTTTTGCCCCCTCTGCCTCGGAAGTTTCTTCTTCCTCGTCCTCTCTTGCTGCAATCTTCCTTAGAAGGGTCTTTGGATTGGTCTTTGCTGGCAAGGGCAGCACCAATATTAGATGCCAAAGAGTGCATCTCTAATCTGGAAACTATAACTTACAGAATGCTTAGATAAATATATGGGATGCAGGTTTAGATTCCTGCTCCTTTATAGATTACAATATGATTCTGCAAATAATTCTATAGCCCTATCAAAACAATCTTGCAGCTTATCAAATAATTTTGCAGCTTATCAATAGCTCTATATCATTAATTCTAGAGTGCTATTACATGAAAATTACATTTCAAATACAGTAATACATCAACAAAATATCTTGCAACAGACTTGTTTGAAGTAGCACAACGTGGACTCTTCAATGGCAGGTTGTATCTTTGATGAAGTCGCAACACTCTACAGAGAAGAGATAGACCCCAACTCTGATGGGAAGATGCAGGCAGCTTCACTCAGGTAGCTCCAGGAACTTGCAGCAGCATAAAAATTGCAGGCAGCTCCACTCAGAAAATTAGGGTTCCCACAGACGGCACCATAATCTCAAATTGCAGCTTCTAATGTCATATTCAGTGTGCACATAAATATTCTTCAAAATCCGGATTCACGTATAACCAAGGTGCAAAACACTTCAGTTCTATGTGATCTCCTAATCAGAAATATTTAATCCAAAACAAAATGAAGACATCTTGCAACCATCTCTTTCCGGCATCATAGTGAACAGAAGCTCACAATCACAGCTCTTCAATGCAATATATATGTATGATCAGACTTCAACACAATATATATATTAGTCTTCAACATATATCGGGCACAATACATCATACATTATTTCTTCAGCGCAGGTATTTCAACATGCATTTCAGGTATTTCATGTAGAACGCAACCACCATAATAAGGCCTTAATAACATAGAATATTGAAATGCAATCTGTCCAGATACAGTAAAAATGCAAGCTCGCAAATCAAGAAACCCTCATCATTTCCCTTGCTAAAAATGAGACACTCTCAACAAGAGCCCTTAGGAATATCTTTAAAATGCCTTTCTACAATTTCATCAAGTAACGATTCACAAGCATCTTTCAGAATATCTAAAACCTTTTCAAAACCCTGCGGCCCACCATAGTATGGATCTGGAACTTCAGTTTCTTCGCTTTGTTTACAATAGCTGCACATCAACTTTACCACTGATAGGTATTTATTTCTTCACACAACAAAAAGCTCAACAACGCAGTCACACGCAGTCACGATTCAACATTCTTCAACACGGTCCCAGCAGGTGTAACGTGTCATAGCAGGTCGCAGCTCGCTTCACACAGCATGCTCTTCAACACAGCCTTCAACGCACAGCTTTCATGCACAGGCTGTAATCTCTCCACGCAGCAGTCTCAAATGAAGATCGTAGTCTCTTCATAAAATTGCAGACATATATCGCAGCAGACTAATACCAATATCAGTCTTTAACATTAATCGCAGCATCAAGATACAAATAAATAGTAAGTGGCATATAGGAAAGAGTGTAGATGCTGCAATATGCTCTCAGCTTCACCAAGGAGGAGTCACCCAGCTTTAGATGCAGCAAGTTTAATGGGGTCTCAATACACCAGCTACAACATATTCAATATATAATCTCACGCAGCATATAGATATAGACTCTGATATTACAAGTAGAGAGCAAATATTACACGCAGGTAATCCCCACGAGTATTATTTCCAACACAGTCATTCAACAGCTTAAAACTCCAACGAATTACAGTAGGTATCCAATGATTTCTGTTTATTGGATAGGGCAAAAGAGGATGAAAATACAAGTCGCAAAATAAATTTCTGGTAAAACTGAATTTAGTATGGGTTCACTTTGCTGCGTTCACTTTGCTGCATTGAGATGGAGATGCTACCATTGCTAGTAATGGAGGTGGAGGGGTCTATACACAGGACGCAGAGTACCAAGAAGAAATTTCAACGAAAGTCTCTAGCCTTAGGGTGCTGCAAATTAGGGTTAGGTATAACCTAATTCAAGCAGAAAACACACATAATGAATGCGCGCAGGGGCAGACTGGCGATGGGAAGGCAACCTGAAAGAGCAGACTGGCAGGCAGAATGCCAGGGCTGAAATGCAGCAGGTAGGAGTTACGGCAGGCAGGTAGCCAAGCTTTGATACCACTTGTTGGTAATAACTCCCGATTCATTCTATTCATGGCTGAAAAAATTTATTTATACATTACAATGTGGCGGTTGAGAACCAGCCTTTTCACCTTCCCATGCAACTATTCATATTCCTATTTATTATTTATTTACAATAATCCCGACGGATTATTCTAACATTTCAAAATATATATTTTTCTCTTCTTGAGCCCGCTCTAATACCAAACCCTATAAATTGTGTGGCGAGAGAAAATGCATCGTGCCGATATGGGAGAGTGCACAAAGTTGAGGGAGATTTTAGATGAAATGGTAGATTCAAGAAACTCATTCAAATATTAAGAAATCTAAATAGATATGTCTTTACCACATCTATTCCCAAGCAATCATGAACCTACCACGATGAATTCCACAAAGGATAGGGAAATAAAACATTTAACCATTTTAGAGCAGCAAAATGTGAATTTGTTATATAGAGAAAAAATCATGTTTTAAGCTCCAAATCATCTTATGTCTATCATTTTCTCCATGATTATGAGAAATAATGATTTACAAGTGTTAAATAAGGAAAATCACAAGCACAAATAGGATGAATAGAAGTACTACCTTCCACCAAGGAATTGATATCCTCCATCTTGGGTAATTTCACTGAAATATATCCTTATAAATGATCTATTTTCATTCACTTGTATGCCCTAAAAATATTTAAACCATAATTTCATCTTTTTACTGTGAGATACTTCCTATGGCTTGGGGTGTACCACAATAGACAGCTAGACACCAGAAATCAATCTTTCCCAATATGCAAGAGAAACCAAACATTTAACACTAAAGGATATCAAATTGTACCTTGTTTTGGACGGTTGAAGTAGATCCCCGTTGAGCTTTTCCAATTCACGCTTGCATTAGCAATTATTTCCCAAGAACAACAAACAAGAAAAGCATGCTCTATAATATTGTGTTAGACCTACTCTAGCATACATATTCAATAATGTATAATCAATTAAACATGTCCATGTAAACAATATTCATATTCAAATGCAGATTAATTGGACGGGAAGAGATATTTCTATTAATTAAATCAGAGATGACAAAAGTGACAACCTCTGTCGGCACGTCTACGAACAGGATAAACCGAGTCCTCCACCTAGGTCTCCACCACCTCAATCCTCCATCTCTTGATAGCAATATCACAAGAGAAAGGAAAGCTTTGGAAGAACACTAAGTGATCCAAAGGGAAAAAGGGATGCAGACTCAAGCATAAGCAAACTGAGGGAACAATAGACTATAGTTTCTTTGCTCTTAAATTACTCCTCTTCAATGTATCCAAGGGGTTCCTTATATAGTACTCCAAAAGGGAAATGGAAGGTCGAATCTGAGCGTTCTCAAGGAATTTGGAAGGCCAAGAGTCAAGTTATTCACACTCACATGAGGAAAATTCCAAAAATGTTTAGACTTATGCACACATCCCAATGTACGTGGGTTTAAGGTCAAAAGTCACGTGTACACGTGAGCATGAGGCTAAATTTGCGTACAACAGTAAACAAGGGTTTTTAAGGGATGATCTTGGAGCATCAAAGGATATTACAAGTACATGGTGTCTAAAGAGTTTGTAGAGGGACAGGGAAGGCCATAAATATGTGAGCAACCGTGTGTGGTAAAATCAGCTATAACAGATGCCCCCTAATGTGTGAAGTCAAAGGGGTAACCTAATGGCTGAAATACATTATAAAATCCATCCCAAAAGTGGAGTAATGAAGACCCAGGTTGAAGAACTAACCATTCATCAGTACAGTACAATCATAAATATTTGCATGTAACTGCAAATACATGGAGCAGTCCTGGATACATAATACTACAATGGCCATGAATAGGCATGATATACAAAATGAGTCATGTGTGGTCATCACCACGTACAATATACAATAGATAAGAATCGCCAAAGTGGATGAAGATATACAATAGATCAAGACCTCCATAATGGTCGAAGATATACAATGGATCAAGATCTCCATAGTAGCTGAAGATATCTGATATACACTGGAATCAAATAATGAGAGCTAAAATCTCATGAACACTGGCACGATCAAGGAGGAAGCATATATGGAATGCCACCAAGATGGAAGGTATTCTACATGAAACGCTACGAGTACATGTCCTATTATGTGAATAGATGTGTCGAGGTTGAACATAGTAGTCCATCATCTAATTACCGGTCATTGATGTATATAGTTAACAGACGCGAGATCACCCACCGATAATGAAAATGGGAGTGAAGGTACCGATTGCAATCTAACAAGTGTGAATATATGTATTGAGGTCGAACACTTGGAAGAATCCATTGATCAAGGGACATTGATTTTAAGTCTCAAGGTACTCAAAGGAATCTAAACTACTATTCCAGAATAAATGATCTGATGTTGATGGAATGGAAGCCGTTGGAAGGAGGGCATTAAGGCATCCCCCATCAACCAACATGTGGTACTCAACAACACTGTATAATGTGGAAGAACACAAACAAGATGTGCATGAACCAGTAACAGTACCTAGAATGGTTGACATGCAAAGTCAAGATAACTAAGGAATGGCTGACTCAGGTTTCAACTTCCTTTGAACAAGAGCATAAAGGAAAATGGTGACTAAAGGTAGGAAACATGGAATCGATATGAAAACTTGGACATCTCTGTGACACAAGATGCAACAACAGAGGCTCCATACGGACTTGAAGCTTAACCAACTGGTGGAGATAAACTCACAGTAATGAGTACAACGCCTAAATTCAAACTAATAACCAAATCAACGGATGTGATATATAGTTCTCTGTTCGAAGGTGACACGACTTGACTGTTTCCAAAGACAACATCTTTTCCTGTCTGAATTTTTGGTTTTCTAATTTTTTTGGGACTTTTTTAGATATTTTGAAAAGCTTGAAAAAGAATAAAAGTGATTTATAGTACAAATCTAAGAGGAGACGAGATTTAGGGGCACACACAAACTAGTTCCAAGCATTGGAACATTCCTATGCTCAATGCAAGGATATATGTCCAGGATAACGACACTCGGGGGAAGGTCTCCTCCTAGTAAAAGGGACGATCAAAATGCAAAAGATATGTAAAAAGGATCTGCTTGGATATACATGAGACAATTTCGGGCTATATGGTTGATAACTCAAAGTCAGGGAGCCGGCATAAATCTCAAGAACGCAAGGAAAACTCATTAAAATGGAATTACAACCTGATATATACAAGGGATTCCCAAGAGAAATGGCCAGCATAAAGTTTAAGAGGAGTATGAAGCTCTTTCTCAAATACATGGCGGGACTAAAAAGGGACTCCCACGTCCTAAAGGAGAAATGTCAGCATGGAAACCAAATGCAATATAGGATCTAACTAGGGTACCCATGTATAGGAAAGTTAAACCATTCACACAATACCACTTATAACTGCAACATGAAGGTTTTGTGATATCATGGAATGGGTTCATACCTAAGGATACGATGACACGGTCATAAGGTCATGCAAAATGCAAGAGGATGTGAAATCCTAACCTATATGCCAGTTTAGACATTATACCTGTAATAGGAATGAATTGGTCAAAGTATCGAAGAGAGTGTACAAAAACGGACCCTACATGACAATAATATTAGTCCAAAACAACTATAAACAGTGAATAAAAAGTCCAAACTGTAGGATATAGGGAGGATTGATCATGACAACTACACCCAAAGGAAACAGTGTGGTGAACGATGGGACATAAGAAGGAAATTAAGGTGAAGACCCAATGTTCACATATCCACTACCACCCCCATGATGGTGACCGCTGGTGTCAATACCACGCGAATGGAATAAAAATCCTCCACAAACAAATTAGAGGTTGGAATATGACCATTCCCAAATACATGAGCATGTAAAGGGTTGTGATGCCCCCAAGTTGGACACCAGAGTCCATACTAATACCAAGGATGGCTGACAGGATACCATGCATGCCAAAAATAAAAGGACCCTGTTTTTAGGAATTTTGTTACACCTTCTGTGGACAGAAGTTGTTCCTCTCGTCTGAATGGTTCAGATTCATAACAAATAGTCTACAACAAAGTTGGGAAACTTCTCCTAGAAACTACAGACATTTGGAATGTAATCTTCGATGGAATGATGTGGCTCTTCACCTATGGAAAAATATCTCCAAGAAAATACCTATATAAACACATCAAAACACAAAAGATGAAAAGTACCAAAACATCATCTATAGATCTATATCGGTGACTAAGGAATTCGATAATAAACATGCAAGATTACACATAACAAGTATATGTGAAGAAAACCAACTTTGCATTGATAGATAATGAAATAGTTTACAACTTATGCCTTAGTTTTTATCCACTCCTCCCCAAAACTGATGTCTCATCCCCAATAGCTCCAAATTTCTCTTCTATGCTCACTCAAATGGATTAGGCCAGGATGTCAAAATGGCAACATGACTTTGCTCTCTCTTCAACCATGGGGTATGGATCTATTTTTATAGGCCTAAAATGGATAGAGATGGTGGGTGAGGTGTTCATGAGATCCCCAAAGCATGGATCTCGAGCTCAAATGACCCAGGTGAATAGGGATAAGGTCTGCCACAAGGATTTTTATCTAGAAGCTTTGTGCATTTTCTCTTTTTCACTTTTTACCAAGGGCGCTGCTACTGCTCCTTGATGACAGAGAAGTGCTAGGAAGAACCACTCCTTAAAGAGAGAGAAGAGGAGGTGCCAGTTCCCGTCTTCAACACAACTTAGGTGGTGTTGAAGAAGGTACCACTCCCAAGCTTAGGGGTAGAAGAAGTGCTAGGTTTTTATGTGCAAGTTTGACATTTGGATGAAGGTTTTCACTTCAAGATTTGGGAATGAGGGAAAACATGGATGTTTAGGATCTAATCACATGTTGATGATGAGATTTTGGTGTAACAAAATACCCCCCAAAGCATGAGGCTATAGGGATACGATAGGTGAGAGATTTGATAGAGCAAGTTATCACTTTGAGGCAAGAATCGGCTTGATCGGAGATCAACATCAACCAGGCATCTGTAATACATAAATATTTTGACTCATGAGAAAAAGTGTCTTCACCATGGTTACAGACCAATACAAGGTAGATCCATGGGAGAAAATAACAAACATGGCTACTAGAATACAACTTATATCCATGTGATAGAGGACTCAAACTTGGACATAGCTATCAGAAATAAAATGTATATCTATGTCATACAGATGAAAATTTTAGCATACCCATGACCATACAAATATGGATCCATGCTGGTACTTCATACAATATACTCCATCGCAACGTGGGGATAAAGCTATGAGTGCTTTCAAAGATACACATAGGATCTTTGTCTTGTCTTCCACAAAGTATGATTCTATCCATGTGATTACAATGATATGAAGTTGAACATGGTAGAAACCACTTGATTACCGTTCAATGATGTGAAACATTAACAAGTGCGAGGGAGATCACCATTAATGTCAATGATTCCCAAGGTACCCTAGTATAATCTATTGAGTGTGAATATATGTTTTGATGTCGAACATCTAGTGGAATCTATCGATCAAAGGTTAATGATGTGAACCTATGTCGAGAGAGAGAGAATCTATCATTAGAGCATACAGATCTCAAGGCACTAAACTTGTTTCCAAGGCTAATTCTAGGATGATGGGTTGATGTTGACAAGAATAGTCTTGTCAAAGGAGGGCCATGATGAATCCCACATCGACGACACGAAACTTGGAACAAAGTTCTGGAATGTTGTAGATAATGTAACCATAGGACTGACTCAAAAGTATTGACAAAAAGGCTATTTTAACTACAGAGGTAAAATTATTACTCCCTTTGAACATTGGGTGGCACGACAATAGACTTGGAAGCATGACTAGACTAGGTAAACACACAGTACAATAGTGGACAATGCATTCTTTTGAAATACTCAAAGGAGTGACATGACTCATGAAAGTGGATCAACTTGTAAGTCAGTTGAATACCCAATTGACTCAATGATATTCAGACACGTGCTATGTTCAGAGGTGACAAACAACTTCTATTTATTTGCAAAATGAATTGATTCCCTTCCCTTAATTTCCCCACCATGATTGATGAGTGCCTCTTTTCGTTTTTATGAGTCCAAAGAGGGTAACAAACACTCGTTTTAGCTCGTCCAAAGACAACTCCATTCTCATATATTTCATGAACCTGAGAAAGGAGGGGTTCTTTTCTTGAATGGGTCTCTCAGTGTTTAGTTTAACAAGTCCAATGAAAGCAAACTCGATATCATTCATGTTTAGAGAGTCTGAACGAAGACAAAAGAAGAATCCAAAGGGTCCTTTTTCATATGATTTAGTCTCTAGGGATCGAAAAAGTATAAAATAGTACCCCAGAGAACTCTTCCAGTCATGATTGGCTAGAGTGTTCCTTTTTCATAAATAGTCTGTTTGAACCGAAAAAGAGATAACCTACCGTCAGAGAGACGACTCTTAAAATACTTTTACGAGTATGAAGCAGACAAGTAATTGGCAATATTTTCATATTTAGGGAGTTTGAAAAGAGTTTAAAGGAGACTCCATTAGGTTTCTTTTCACGATGAGAAGTTTTTACAAGCCTAAAAAGAATCAGAAAAAGGCTTGGAACTTTGATAATGAGTTCTAAGAGCGTGACCAAAGTGTCGAAATAAACGCTAGGTGTCTTTTTCTGTTTTTTGGAATTACGAAAAAGTAAAAAACAAACACTTCCATAAACACTACTGTTTTATCTTTTCACCCCTGCAAGACTTAAAAAAGGTTCATTAGTCTCCTAAACATTCACATAAATGACTTCATAAACTATATTAAAAGGTGTTTCAATATAAAAATGATTAATAATATTAATAATAGTGTTAAAAGTCCTAAAAATACATTTAAAATCCAATTGAATATTAAAAACAAGTCATTTTACTATTTACCAATTTGTGAGAGCATTTGGTAAACTTTTGGAGCCAGATCTTCAGCCGAAGTTTACAGGAGCTTCCACCATCCATTTTGAGTACCGTCAAATCCAGGTAAATGCTATAACCGTACTCTTTCACTTTATCATTTCCATTTTATCTTTGGCTATGGTTTCAGGGGTTTTTGAGCAAGCCCTAAATCCAAAATGTGGGCACTGCTCCTACCCCTTATGGGACAGGCGATGCCTGATGAAAACTGCCTCTGATCAGTTTCACTCAGGTGATGCTGACTCTGAGGATGAAAAATTAAATGGACAAGCCAAAAGAAATGTTTATTGATTATTTTGATGATTAAATGTGGTTCTAACTAGCCCATTTATTGTTTTGGCAGGTTTTATCAGGTCAAAAATGGTTACATGGAAAGAATGGCAACATGACAATGATGATGCCCTGGATGAGGGAAATGCGGGATGCATTTCTGCTTTGAGAGGTTGTGGCCTCTTAATGTTTTTTTTCACTTTGAGTATGATATCCCATGAGTGCTTGCTAGAACATATCCTGCACATGTCGAACCCTGAAAATTAGTACTTTGAGGTGGGAGCCCATGTATGGACCATAGAGGTAGAGGAAATCTACTTTTTGATAGGATTGTCTAGAGGGGGTGATAAAGTTTCATTGACTGGTTCCCGAGGAGGGGATGTGACCACCCAGGAGCTGATAAACTGTCATTGTGTGCCTAGTACTAGGATGTTAGGGAATACTATCCCCATAAAGGTAGTGGTGGATGATGTACTCTACACTGTTATTTTTACTATGAAGAGGCTGGCAGGAAGCCAAGGGCCTCACCAGGTGTCCAAAGTGCATTTACTATATGCCATAGAAGCTATGGAACCCATTGTCTTCAAATGGGTAGAGGAATTACTTTCGGTCTTCAAGGACTAGCTAACTAAATGTCGGCAAGGGGAGCTGAAACAATTCAGCTATGGATCCATCTTAGCTTTTTTATTTTTTGAGTGGGTGCCCCACATGAGGCCCCAAGTGAATTTTATAGAGATGAGGCCTAGAGACCCCTGTATGTTGAGGTGGGTAGAGCTTATGGCTTGTATGGGAGGCGAAAGATTCAAAGTGAAGTATGATCTTGGATTTTTTCGTTGGTTGAAGGACCAGATCCTTGTGATTGAGGATTACGCATATGTGGGTATTAACTTCAGGGGTGACCCCGATCTACCACTTCCACCTAGTGCGCAGTGGGGAGACATGGGTGTTATAGCGAATTTCACCACTATAGGTGAATCACACTTTGTATGGCCTTCCCCTGTCTCGCTACAGACTCCTTAGACCCTATGGGCCATTTTTTGTCCTTTGATGTTTCCTTGATCATCCCTAAAAACACATGAAAAATGATACACACGACTTTTTAACCTATAAGTGCGTACATACTCGGGTTTTCCCACTAAAACCGCGTACATCGGGATGTGTGCATAATCCAAATCCTTTTGGAGTTTTCCTTGACATGGATCCAACTCATTTGACTCCTCGCCTTCCCTATGCCTTAAGATCGCTCAGATTCGACCTTTCATTATCCCTTTGAAAGGTATATAAGGAACCCCTTGGTACATGGAAGGAAAGAAGAGAGAATTGAGAGCAAAGAAACTATAGTCCATTGTTGCTGGAAGTTATGATTGAGTCTGCATCCCTTTATCCCTTGGAACACTTTTGTGTTCTTCCCAACCTTGCCTTTTGCTTGTGAGCTTGCTATCGAGAGATGGAGGATTGAAGTGGTGGAGGCCCAAGTGGGGGATTCAGTTTCTCTGGTTCGCAGACGTGCCGTCAGAGGTTATATCTTGTAATCTCTGATTTATATTAATAGAAATATATTTTCCTGTCCAATGATGTGTATTTGAATGAATATTTTATCCATGGGATTATGCCAAATGATTTTACAATATTGATTATATATTCTAGAATAGATCTAAAACCATGATATATAGAATGCTTGTATTGTTTACTTGTTGTTGAGGAAGTAATATATCAATCCAAGATGAATATTGGAAAGCTCAATGAGGATCTACTTCAACCGTCCGGAATAAGGTACGAGGTCTGATCCTTTAATGTTAGACATTTAATTTCTATTGCATATTGGAAAGGATTGATTTCTGGAGTCAAGCTGTCTGTTGTGGTACCCCAAGCCATAGGAATTTCTCTCCGTAATAGAATTGGTGACTCCGCTGGGGAGTTCCTAGTAGTTGTCCTTTGGGGGTTGTTTTCTCGGCATTCAATGTATTTGAATTGCTCTTTCTCTCTTGTTTCTGTGTCGGGTATGGGGGCATGTATGCCTGGTAGAGTCTGATTGGTGTGAATTTTGTCTCAGCCTGCTTGTTTTCCTTGATTTTATGCACTTTTTCTTCCTGTACGCGGGTTTTTGACTTACATTCGTGTATACACACTATTTCCTTTGTGATTTCCGTGTATACACACAGGTTTACTGCGAACAATCACGTATACCCTTGCTTTTTCCTTTTTGTGGAAGATAATTGGTTGCTGGGTGAATTCTATTAGTTGCTGAGTCTCCTTTGGCACTGCCTGAGTCCGTTTAGACCTCTGTTTCTGACCATAAACGTTTTTTTTAGCCTAAATTTTTTTTATAGGAAAGTTCTTGTCATGGAATTTTCGATTTTTTGTTTGAGATTAGTGCATTAGAGTTCTTTTACCTTATTTCTTTGCTTGAGTGCTATTTGGGTGTGCTTGCAGAGTCTAGGGGTCATAGAATCATTCTTTTTCTTTTTGCATCTCCTTTATTTTCAAAAAATCCAAAAACATTTGCTTATCATCATGCATTGCATTTTACAGTTTGCATTATACTTGCACTAGAACTAGATTTGCTTTGGAGTACTAGTTAGGACTTCATATAGGAAAATTTGCATTCATCATTTGAAGAAGAATTGTGCATTTCACGTAGCAGCATACCCTGTTTTCATGGACACAATGCATTTGCATTGATTGTTAGGTGTGCATTTTACTTCATGTTGCGTCATAACACCACTAGTTGCACGGTCATATCCCTTTTTTGAGTAATAAATCCAACTAAAATCAACGCTAATTAAAATGAATTACACTCTTTTCTTTTCTAGGGTGCACCAACAAGCTTAGGTTTTAGGATCTTGGAATAGTTCATTGTAAGTCAATTATCCAAGATCACTAAACAACAACATCTAGGTGTCTGTCCAGGTGAGTGTGTGAAATCCTTGCTATAACCAGTGTTTTTCAGGATCCTCCTCTCAAATGGGAGTTAAGCACGAGGCAGTGTGAGCGGTTATTGATTGGGATGACCCCTAGTCATAACTGAGTAGCACCGAAGATATTTCTAGGATTGTATTCATATCTGGGGGCTCTTTCAAGAGTTTCGGGCTTTGCTACCCTGCCCATACGGTCAATCCCGCCTGCGAATGTCCACCTGAGCATTGATTATATTGAGGTGACCTTAGTGGACTTACCTAGGATATCAAGGGGGTACTTGTAGAGGTTATTTTTCAGGTGTCACGGCCAGGTTGGGGTCGTACATCACAGTCGCTTTACGCGTTGAAGCTGAGGGCCACAATAATTGGTTACATACCTTCGCTTGTTGTGTATGGGAGTCTCAAGCCTCTCCTAGGCGAGACATACCTGCTTCATTTGGGAGCTCACTTATCCAGCCCTTGTTTGCTTGCATTTGGCTTTAGATTTTATTAGTGATTTCTCTGTGCATGATAGTTGGCCTAGGGTTTACATAAATAGAGAGTCTTTGCTATTTTTTGAGTCATTGTGGATTCGAGTGTGGTTCCTCGCCATTCTCATCGTTTAGCAGGACTTCTGCCTTCTACTTCTCCTCCTCCTTTAGGAGAGAGCCCTAGATAGTCCAGGCAGACTATGTCACACATTGATTCACACACCATGGGAGACCATTCAGAGGATATTCCTGAACCACCTCCTCCCATTCATGTAGACGATGGGGAATTTACACCTACTTATGATCCTTCACCCGACTTAGCTGATTTCGGTCCTGTGATTTCTGAGATAGGAACCTTCCACGACATACCTACTAACTCTAGGGTCGATTCCCCATTGACACATTACAAGTATGGAATGCTGGAGGATGCCGAGACTCATTTTGAACCTGCCAACACTAGCTACGGTAGTTATGCTACGTCTGGTTTCCCTGTACATGATTTGACATTTCATGTCAAATCTGACTTTGAGCCTAACACTATGCATGGGGGCACTCTCATCCCTTACCATGTGGAGAGGTTTGGGAGCACTAGTCACATTGCACCTTCCGTCCCAGTGGTGGAAGCTACATCGTATATTCCTCCTAGGTCTAGGGTTAGCAATATGATTAGGATACTAGACCCGAGACGAGTGACGATAGGCGGTAGTACTCAGATTCCTTCGTCCTCGGTTCCTAGTTCTTCAAATGTACATCCTCCACCTTATTCACGTGGTCCTTCGAGCCGATACATGGCTACGAGTCAGGTCTATACTGCGGTTATTAGACCAATTGTGTCTCAAGTTCACATAACACCCGCTGCTTCGGGAGGTTATGTTCATGCTTCTAGAGGTCATCTTACTACTTCCATGGCATATATCCCTACTTCCGGTATGTATATTCCTACTTCTAGAGCATATCTTCCTACCTACGGAGTGTCTCATGGGGCATCGCAAGCGATGACCTATGGACCCTATTACGGGACGAAGTATGGACAGGGTTCTTCACCTTACGGAGGCGGGTATCAACAACCTGCTTACTCTCCTAATTATGGCTTTGTAGCTCCTACTAGTCAAGTTCCACCGTACTATGGTACTTCCATGCCACGCTATACAGGTCATACAAGAGGAGGACACTATGGCCAAGGCCATGGTGGTAATCAACCCTATATGAACCAGGAAGCGGTCCATCGACCTCATCATCCTAGGCTCCCTTTCCTCATGATGCTTAACCTTCCTGACTTATCGAGACTTACGAATGATCATGTGGCTCATGACCCGGCTTGGCCGGCTATCCCTACCAAAATTCCTTCGGACATACCTAAGTTTGAAGGAAAACCGGGAGAGGATCCGAGCGAACACGTTACTACGTTTCACCTATGGTGCTCTTCGAATTCATTACATCAGGACTCAGTCCATTTGAGACTATTTCAACACACCCTCACAGGGCCTGCTGCAAAATGGTATATGGAGTTACCTAAGGGAGCTTTGTAGAAATTCTAAGGCCTTGATGGCATAAGGAATTTCATAAATTGGCTAAGGATCTAGGCACACAATTAACCTCACAGAGAATTGTAGAGAATTAGCATAATGAGAGAAGAAGAA
>LPNX010727937.1:225058-237844 GCA_001517045.1 Pseudotsuga menziesii
CTGAACAAATCAGAAATATATATGCATATAGGGCCCAGCAATAAAGCTATGGTCACCCTTTTACAATTTATATTGTCCAAAGAAATGAGGAAAGAGGCAAAACCTCAAGGGGAAAATCCTCCCTCAAGAAGGACATGAAAAGCAATACCAAAAATGTTGAACTGCTGGTGTTGCTGCTGCTCCAAACTAAATGCTGATGTCTGGAGGAATCTTCTTCTTGGGAAGAAGATAAATCTGCTCACCTGGATCAAGGACAGCTGCAGGATGGAACCTGGGACCATGTAGAACAACTGAAATCCAATGATGTGAAGGCAATATTGAAGGATCTTGAGACTTGTAATCAGCTCCAAGATGTTGAGATGACTTGAACTTCGAACCAGTAGAGATAAAATGAGCTCCAGATAGGCGAAATAATTGTTCAAGCGAATGTATCATGTCTCCATCTTCATTTACACAGAGAGGATGTGTGCAAGTGATCATGTAGGAACATAGAGAAGGCATGGGATCAAAGAGTGCGAATGAATGGGCTCCATGGGTTGATCTAGCTTCCAATGAATCCAAGAGATCACAAAAAAACACAACAGTAGACTCATGGGAATATACTAGTAAAGAATCCTCTATGGTAGAATAATGAGAGGAGGAAAGATAGTGATGTTCAAAATCTTCAAGGAGGCTCTGAGAATGAGTGCCAAGAACAATGGAGGAGCTGCTGAAGTGCATGCGATCAAGTATGGTAAGTGGAAAAACACTGGAAGGACTTGATTTGGCTAAGCAATCATCCTGGATGTCACTGGGTTGCGCACCATCAAGAAGAGAGGCATGCACAAGGTGTGAGAGGTCTGGCATATGGATCTCAGAATCCATGATAGAAGACATATAGAACACTGAATGTGTGAGTGAATCATCAATAGCAATAGCAGCTCCATTAGTCACTTCTTTTTCATCAACATCATCATGAGAAGATGAATCAAGATCTTCTACTTCAGGAGGCACATAAAAAGATGGCTCTTCAATATTTGCTTCTTGATTGAAAGAGGAAGCAATCGAATCAAAGAGAGTAGTAGCAACAGGAACTATATGAGAAACTTCTTCTTCATGATCAACTTCATCAGAGACAGTAGAGGCCGAGACATCTTGAGAGAGAGAAATCATTGAGGAGCTAGAGGCACTCTCCACATAGCTAGAAGGATCCTTATTGTCCTTTCCCAAAACTCTATCCAATGTTGTCCAGAGATCCTTTGGGGAATCAATAGAATCAATAAGGTAGCGCATGCATGGAGAGATAGATAGACAAATAGCTCCAATTTCTCTGTCACAGTCATTCAACCAGTCACTTGGCTCTTCATAAGATTCTTCACCAGCTCCAATAGATATCTCATAGAGACCTTGTCTCTTTAGATATGAAATCATCTTCAGTTTCCACTCTGAATAGCTTGTGAATGGAGAAAGAAGAGGAACTGATATTCTTGAATCCATTCAAAGTTGAACCTGCAAAATAAACATGCAAATCTGAAAAAGGAGGATTAATTAATGAACTCTCAAAGATCTGACATCATGTAGAGCTTTGATATCCTCAGCTCTAATTGCATGAAGAAATTGAACTTTGAGAACCTTAGCTTTGATACCATGTAGAAATTCTAAGGCCTTGATGGCATAAGAAATTTCATAAACTGGCTAAGGATCTAGGCACACAATTAACCTCACAGAGAATTGTAGAGAATTAGCATAATGAGAGAAGAAGAAGAATTAATGAACACACATTAATGAATGATCAATAAATGATGATTGATATTATTACATAGGTAATACATCCTTATAAAGGAAAAAGGAGTTGCATGAAGACAACTCAAGCTAGCTCATAAAAGTAGGCTTACTAATTATGATAAACCCCATAAAGCACTTTCCAATCTACCAAGCACCTCATGAGTTGGCAAAAGCATGAGTGAGTTGTCAAGGAGATGGAAATAATATGCTAATGGAGAAAAACTAATGGAAGATGGGTTGGAAACAAAAGCACCCAGTTTCCTAGTTGAATAGCTTTTATCTTATCCATAGAAAAGCAGAAAAAGCAGAAAAAGCAGAATCTGCTATATGGTCCTGTATACTAATTCTAGATGAACCCAGAATCAGAAATAAATCATTCCTAGGATATGGATGGCATGTATTGACTTTAAGGTGCAAGTGGATTCCAACTAATTTAAGTTAGTGGGTGAATAATTAATCATTATTGATTAATTATTTTATCCTAAGTGTATGAGTGGGTTTATTATATCCCAACAAGCTTTCGCTTTGTTCGACAACCTTGCGATGACTTTTCTTAATCACTTCCCGCTACCAATGCGCTATGACATTGGTACTAAACTCTTGTCGACATTTCGGCAAGATAAAGCCATGCATATTTCTGATCATATTCAAGAGTGGCGTAGACGGAAGAGAGATTAATTAAAGCCTTTATACCACCTGAGTTCCTCCTCGAGTGGTTCTTCAAATTGTTATTGCCATATATAGCGAAGGATGTTTCCACATCCGGAGTGCAGAATGAGGAACAAGCGATTTTTAGGGCGTAGGAACTAGACTTGATCTATGCTCAGTTTGGTTTGTTGTATGAGATTATTCCCAATGCTCCTTGTTCCAGTTTCGATCCCAAAGTCAAACTTGGACCACATGCCGATGGAATTGTGGGTTGTGCAAGTGTGAAACCTACGGATTTGGTTGCAAAACAAGTTGGTCAGTTCTCAATCAACCAATATGCTTCGGGACAAGCTACGGCTTCGTATCAACCCGCCCAAATGATGAATGTACTTTCTATGTAATCATCGGACCAGAAGGGTAACCAGCAACCCAGACGGAATATAAAAAAGGGTAAAAATAACAATCGAAAGGGTGGGAATAAGAATGAGAATGCTAACAATCATGACAAGAACAGTAGAAATGCTGGGAGGGACAAGCAAGCTAAACGTAAGGTTAATTTCCCTTGCAAGTTATGTAAGGATGATCACCTCACTTACTTGTGCCCTCAGATTGATGAAGCTTCAAGATTCTTAGCACAAGGCCCAGCTGTGCTAACGAACCCTTTACCGCATAACCGGAATATGAACTCGAAGTCCCATGACCAGTCTAGTGATGATGATCCACCAGAGGGTAGTGGTCATGGGTGCATTAACATGGTCCATGCTACGAAAGTTGTGACTCGTGCGAAATATTATAGTTCATCACAACCCAGCCCAGGCAAAGAACCTGATCCACCAGGAACCCCTTTGCGCATTGAGAAACCTGTGGATAAACCTGAGGCTGCACCTCGCATTCCTAAGGGAGTCCTCAAGCGTTCAGGGCATAATCCAAATTCTTGAGCCACCCATAATTATTCAGTTGTCGAGGATTTTGGCCATACTCCTTGTGCGATGTCTGCATTGGAAGTGCTTCAGAGTTGTCCTTCGCAAAGGAAGGCATTGCTTTCTTCCCTTGGTGTGAATGGAGATGATTCTTCCTCGGTGATCAAATTTGAAACCACAGGACTTCAGACATGCTTGCCCTACTATGTGTCTCTTTTGGTGCACATAGAATGTCTTGGTATGACCGTCAAGTGCACTGTGATTGACGAGGGCGCTGCTGCTTCTGTGATGTCTTTGTCCTGTTGGAAGGGTCTGAGTTCTCCTGAGCTGTCTAAATCAGCGACTATGTTAATTGCATTCGATGGGAGATATTTTAAACTGCACGGCATCCTTCCTTCCCTTAAAGTCTGTTTGGGGTGAAGACCATTGCGATAGAGGTTGAGGTGGTTGATGCGCCCCTTGACTACAATCTCTTGCTGGGTAGGAACTGGATGTATAGTATGCAAGCCGTTGCTTCTTCCTTGTTCTGCGTTGTATGCTTTCCATATAACGGGAAGATTGTAACGATTGATCAAATGGCATTCAAGAATCCGTCTGTTACCGCATCCTTGGGAACTTCGATTCGGATTGTTGAGCACTCTCAACCGACAACTGGGAGTGTGGGTGTAGGCATGTATCCATCCCTCATGGGAAGCTTTAGTTGTCCTGCACCGATCCTCATGATAGGATCTTGTTTCGATGAGGCTTCGACATCTACGAACTCGGTGTCTTTTCGCACGAACCATATGGAAGATCCTTGGATTCTTCCCATACCGAGTACTTCGAGTGATCCTGTCGAGACAAGCGTGCCATTGCCTGCAGCTATGATAGCTTATCAAGCTAATCTCAAGAGTATTGCAGAGGCTAGTTCTTCCTCTTCGCGGATGGAGGAGGAGGACCCTTATGTGCTGTCGGCATGGGCAGTATAGTTTTTTCATGCCCATGACTACCTTGATACGATTTTCCCTTCAGATGAAGCAATTATTGAGGCTATGTCAGGAGTTGAGCCACCATGGGAGGAACATCATCATAGATCGTACTTTCTTCCTGATCTTGACCATTTGGAGCATGAGGATTTTAGGGAGATTCTTAGCCAGAGAGTTGGTAGTCCTGTGGTTCCATTAAGCTCTCCTGGTCGGATGGCTGATGGAAACATGGCAAACATATCTTCCACGATTCCTATCAACATCTCTCACAATCCTGGCACGATTGAGAATGTCTATATTGGGGCAGAATGTTCCCATGCTGAGATTCTGGAATATACTAAGCTATTCAAGGAATTTTGTGATATTTTTTCTTGGTCTTACGATGAGATTCCAGGTATTGACCCTCGAATTGTCGAACATGAGATTAAGACTTACCCCAATGCTAAGCCTGTTCGACGACGTTTACGCGCTGTGAATCCTAGGAAAGCACTCGCCATTAAGGCAGAGATAGAGAAGCTGTTGAAAACCGGTTTCATCTATCCCATTCCCTTGACGGAGTGGGTTTCAAACCCCATTTTAGTGGATAAGAAGCAGGGAGCGATCCGCATATGCACTGATTTCCGCGATTTGAATCGTGCCTGTCCTAAGGATAACTTCCCCACACCGTTTATAGATCATATTTTGGATGAGTGTGTGGGTAGCGAGGTGTTCTCCTTTATGGATGGATTTTTCGGGTATAATTAGATACAGATTAAACCTGAGGACCAACATAAGACCACATTTATTTGTCCTTGGAGAACATTTGCATATCGGAAAATGCCTTTCGGCCTTAAAAACGCTGGAGCTACATTTCAGCGGGCGATGACCTTGATCTTCCACGATCTCAAGTCTATTATCGAAGTATTTTTTGATGACCTCGCTACTCATTCTCACATGAGAATGCGTCATCCCTATCACTTGATATTGGTATTTGAAAGATGCTGCCACTATTCAGTTAGATTAAATCTTGATAAGTGCATCTTTTGTGTGAAGTTAGGTCATTTGTTAGGATTCATCGTTTCGAAAGAGGGTATAAGAGTCGACCCTTTGAAGGTTGAGGCAATACTTCAGTTGTCTCCCCTGAAGAACATTCATCATCTTCAGTGTTTGCAAGGCATGGAAAAATTCTTACGAAGATTTGTTGTCAACTTTGCCAATTTGACTAGAGGCTTCATGTGTCTCTTGAAGAAGGATACTCCCTTTAAGTGGGATGAGTGAGCCCAGGAGTCCTTCGATGCACTCAAGCGAGCCCTAGCATCGGCCCTGGTGATTAGTCCCCCGGACTATAGTCGTGATTTTCTATTATATGTGGCCGCGTCTTTAGAGACGATTGGTATGGTTTTGGTTCAAGAGTGTTCAGGTACAGAGGGTACTCCCAAAAGACCGAACACCTTCAGATACCACTTCACACAAATAGATCATAGATCAACACACCGATGTTTGTCACGTGGTTAAAACACCCGAGAGGGAAACAGTCCACGGCCCCAGCCAAATAGCTACTTGGAGCAATTTATTATGCAAAAGAAAGAAAGTTACATGAGCTTCTCATAATCGATCAACTATCCAAGGACTCTCTATGCTCTTTAAATAGAGATCATAGACCAATCGGGTGTTAAGCCACGGATCAAAGGTAGGTATGATCTAAGAGAAGTTGAACCATTGGATCACTCTATGTCTAGAACATATCGTGACTATCGGATTAGAATATTTAAAAATACATACTAATGCATACTAAAGAAACACACTTTTACCTAACGAATATATTACACAAGTTGATCTTAACTAAATCCTAAGTGTCTAAATATCCTAACATCCCCCCTTAAGAAAAACTTGGGACAGGATTGAAGGATTTACAAAAGTGACACTATTAGGAGAAGGAAGGAGGCATTAGAGCCTATCCCCCCTTAAGGACACATTCCTGAACTCCTAACATAGACCAAAGTTTAGAAAACTTCACTTCTGTAAGAGACTTGGTGAAGATGTCTGCAACTTGATCATTTGTAGGGCAATAGAGAACTTCAATAACACTATCATGAACAAGATTTCTAATGAAGTGCATGTGTAGCTCAATGTGTTTGCTGCGCTGATGTAGAACTGGATCTTTGGTAAGCTTGATGGCACTTTGATTGTCGCACCAAAGTGGAGTAGGCTATTGCTGCTCGAATCCAAACTTTGAAAGGATTTTTCGAAGCCATAAAGCTTCTTGAATGGCATTAACTGCGACTTGATATTCTGCTTCTGCTGAAGAAAGAGCAAGAGCTTGTTGTTTCTTACAAGCCCAAGTGACAGGTCCAGATCCCAGACTGAAAACATAACCTGCAGTAGAATTTCGATCATTAGGATCGTCGGCCCAATCTAAATCAGTGAAACCAACCAACAAAGGTTTCCCCCCTGTACTTTAATGAATCCCAAACTGAATTGTACCTCAAAGATATCGAAGTATTCTTTTTTCTGCTTTCCAGTGACTTTCATGAGGAGTTTGCATATAACGGGCAACACGACCAACGGAAAAGGAAAGGTCAGTATGGGAATGAGTCAAGTATAAAAGACTACCAACAAGATGACAATACAAGGTGGCATCTACTTCAGGAGAAGTAAAAGTGGCAGAAAGTTTGACTCCAGACTGGAAGGGAGAAGGGGCTAGTTTACAATCTTCCATGTGGAAGCGACGAAGAAGGTCACAAGCATACTTAGAATGGGAAAGAAAGATTCCTTCTTTGATTTGCAAGACTTGGAGACCAAGAAAATAATGCAAATGTCCTAAGTCTGACATTTCAAAATTTTGCTTAAGACTGGATTTCACATGGGTTATAAGGTTAGGGTCACTACCAGTAAGGATAAGATCATCAACATAAAGAACAAGTATGATGAGATGGTTTCCTACTTTCTTGGTATAAACATTGGGGTCAGAATGGCATCTAGAAAAACCAGTGTCAAGGAGAAAGCTATCCATTTTGGCATACCAAGCTCTAGAAGCTTGCTTAAGGCCATATAAGGATTTCTTAAGGAGACAAACAGGGCTAGAGTTAATCTGAACATATCCAGGAGGTTGTTCCATGTAAATTTCCTCATGTAAATCACCATGTAAGAAGGCATAATTGACATCCATTTGATGGAGTTCCTAGTTATGTAAGGCTACAAGGGAAAGAACAAGGTGGATGGAGTTGATTTTTGCTACAGGGGAAAAGGCTTCATTGTAGTCAATCCCTTCAACTTGGGAAAAACCTTTGGCAACTAACCTAGCCTTAAGTCTTTCAACACTTCCATCTGATGCATACTTATTTCTGTAGACCCATTTACATCTAACAAGTTTTCTTCCTTTTGGAAGAGGAACAAGATCCCAAGTATCGTTCACCATTAAGGAACAATATTCTTCATCCATAGCTGCATCCCAATCTAGATTTCCTGAAGCTTCTGCAAAAGTTTCTGGATCATGATTCTCGAAAACTTGAGCCAAAAGAGAAGAGGCTCGATGAAACTGAGAACATGTTCGATGTTGATCTCTAGGATCACCGACAATATCACTAGCTGCTTCACATGTTGAACAGACCCATTGAGGAAGTATTGGTGCTGGTGGAATTGGAGGAACATGAGCAGGCGGAGGTGGATTTTCATCCTCACTATCATCATCAGAAACTGGATTTGGAAACCTGTCAAGGAAGATGGAAGAAGAAGAAGAAGAAGGCACAAGCACCGAATCAGGCTCGCACGCCAAAGATGGCACACCCGCTAAGTTAGGCTCGCAGGCCAAGAGATTTTCATCAAATTTAACATCTCTTCTAATGATTATGCCATGAGAATGTGGCTAAAGAAGTCTATAACATTTTACATCTTCATAATATCCAACAAATATGCACTTTTCACTTTTAGCCTGCAATGCATTCTGTTTTTCATCCAGAATGTGAGCCCATGCTTCACAACAAAACACACGAAAGTGACTTACATCTGGTTTGATTTTACTCCATGCTTCTTCCGGTGTTATACCCTTTAAAAATTTAGTGGGTGTGCGATTAACTATGTAATTTGCACAATTTATGGCCTCAGCCCAATATTGAAGACTTAGTCCCTTAGATTGGAGCATACAATTAGCCATTTCTTTTAAAGTGCGGTTCTTCCTTTCAGCTACACCATTTTGTTGTGGTGTATATGGAACAGTGTGCTGTTGTTGGATTTCTTGTTCAGTGCAAAAAGTAGTGAACTTGTTGTTGACATATTCTCCTCCATTGTCAGATCTTAACTTAATAATTTGATGACTAGATTGTTTTTCAACAAGAGCCTTGTAGGCTAAGAACATGTTAAATACTTCGCTCTTAAGTTTTAGGAAGTAAAACCAAATGCATCTAGAGTAGTCATCAATGAAAGTTAAGAAATATTTGAAACCAAAAAAGGAAGCAGATGGAAGAGGGCCACACAAGTCACTATGCACAAGCTCCAAGGGAACCGAGGCGTGCCAAGAGGTACGTTTGTCAAAACTGTCTTGATGATGTTTTTCGAGTACACAAATGGAACAAACACCATCCTTGCAAGATACTAGCAGAAGACCAGTCACCATATTATCTTTACATAGTTGTTGCAATGAGCGATAATTTAAGTGACCAAATCGCTCATGCCAAAGTTTGCTCAAGTTATCACTATGAGCAACAAAAACTGAAGGAAAAGATGATGACCCAAAGTTGTTAAATTTGTACAACCTAGTAATATCATCAACAGTTCTAGTAGTAAGGATATTTTGAGGATTTTTAAAATCATTGATTACAACTTGGTGAGGTGTAAATGTCATAGTTTTACCTTCACCTGAATGAGTAATTTGATAGACTGATAACAAATTGCAGGAAATTTTTGGAACACATAGTACATCACTGAAATGACCATTTTCTATTGGAACTGTTCCAAATCCTACAACACTTAGAGATCTATCATCACCAACAAATATTTGTTTGGTTTTACATTCATGCATAGTACAAAAGATGGCTTTATCCTTAGCCATATGATAAGATGCTCTAGAATCAATGAGCCATTCATTTGAAGTAGAAGAAGAAGATGCAGTATAAGAGTAACCAGAAGCACAAAGTGCATGTCCATGAGAGTTAGATTTTGAAGACGAATCTAGGCTGATGTGGTGCTTCTTCATTGATGCTTCCAAGGATGCCATCTTCTTAAAACACTTAGATTCATCATGATTATCTTTCCACAAAAATTGCAATGACGCTCAGTCTTCTTTCCTTTTTGCTTGGATCCTTTGTCATTTTTTGAAGAATGAGCTGACTGAGAGGGTTTGGGATCGTTGTTGGTTTGCTTATTATTGTGAAAATTCTATTTCTTGGGAGGGTTGGACTTTTCTTTCTGTTGGGACAATAAGGCTTTCCCAGATGTATCTGCATTGTTAGTTATTCCAAGATGAATGAGCTTATCTTGCTCTCTAATTAAGGAATCACAAAAGGATTCAAGGCTAGGCTCTTGATAGGTAGCTGTAGTCAATGATTCTTTCATGGAGTAGAATGTAGATACAAAAACAGAATATGCAGGTCCAAGTTTGGAAAGAATATGATAAATACATTGTTTGTCTTCTTTCTTAATCTTGCATTTTGTACACAAGAGTCTAAGAGTTTTATACTTAGATAAATAGTCTTGAATGCATGAAAAATCATTTGGATTCAAGGAAATCAACTCATTCTCAAGTTGATGACCCCGAATTTCATTGTGTTTACCAAACACAGATTTCAACTTTTCCCAATCTTTGTCAGGTTCATCAATGTCAGATATGTGGAATCGCAAACCAATATAGATTTCCATCCCAATCAATCCAAGAGCTTCATCACATCTATTTTCCCATTTAATTTTCTTATCATCATCAGTGGGTTCTATTTATTTCCCTGAGGTTATCCTGAAAAGTCCCCTACTTCGCAAAACATCCTCCATATGAGATTTCCATGAGAAATAGTTAGAACTTGTAAGTATAATATCACAAAGGGCGGCCATATTGTAAAATAATGGCTGAAAGAATAGAAACTAACTATCTGGATGCAAAGAGCTCGAAAAAATATGCGGTTTAAAAAAAAAATGACACCTAAAACGGATTTCAGATGATGAAGTTATGCTTGATCAAAGAAAATGTTGAAGATGCCCCCAATAGTGACGTGGTAGATATTAACTTGACCAGCAAAAAAAAAATAACCCCTCTCTTCCCAAGATCAACCTTTGTCCATCACTTTACAATAAAGTTGCTTTGAAGTGAATCACTTTTGTAGAATAAGTGATATTCACTTTTACAATAATGTGACTTTTTAAATAGTGCAGCAATAAATTAAGAGACTTAAGTGACTCACTTTTATTTTATTTTATTAATGTGAGATGCACTTTTACAATAAAGTAACTTGAAAATAGAAATTGCATGCACTAAAAAGTAGCTTAATAAGACTTGAACTCAAGACCTATTAAGGAATAAAGCAACTTTCGACCAAGTGAGCTAAGTTTAAAAGGTACATAAAAGAATGGAAAGAGGAAGGGGGGATTTTTTTTTTACTGTTCTCTCTTGTTCTCCGTGCTTGCCTTTTTTTTCCTGCAAGTCACAAAAAAAAACTAAAAACAAAAACAAAACAAAAAACTTTTTTTATAGAATGGGGTTAGATCTTGGTTAGCTTACCCGGAAAGTCTACATTTTCAAGTTTTTCTCGTTGTTTCTGATTTGCCATGATCGCACAAGGTGCACGACAAAGAGTATACGTAGCCGAGAAGATAAGAAAAAAAACTTTCCCTCATTGTTTCTGATTCACCACGATCATGCAAAGTGCACGGAAAAGAGCATACGCAGTCAGGGAAAACAACAATCCGAGACTAAAAAATAAAAGATCTAATAATAACTGATAAAATATGAGAGATTTAAAAAAACAAATCCGTCACTGTAACATTATACCTTCAGATTTGCCGAAATGGGTGTTTCTGGAGCAAATGGAAATGGTTTTCGGTGAAACGAAAAATGTTTCCAAATGGAAACGACCGTCCAGACGCAATGGAATAGCTCCCATAGGCCACACATGCATAGAAAATCTAGAACCAAAAACCCTTTTAAAGTTTCGGCAACACCGGTTCCAGATCTTGATCAAAACCGAAAGAAACTCTTCATAAAAGCTCTGATACCATGTTCGGGTACACAGGGTACTCCCAAAATACCGAACACCTTCAGATACTGCTTCACACAAAAATATCACAGATTAACACATCGATGTTTGTCACGTGGTTAAAACCCTAGAGAGGGAAACAGTCCACGGCCCCAGCCAAATAACTACTTGGAGCAATTTATTATGCAAAAGAAAGAAAGTTACATGAGCTTCTCATAATCGATCAACTAGCCAAGGACCCTCTATGCTCTTTAAATAGAGATCATAGACCAATTAGGTGTTAAGCCACGGATCAATGGTAGGTATGATCTAAGAGAAATTGAAATGTTGGATCACTCTATGTCTAGAACATATCGTGACAATCGGATTAGAGTATTTACAAATGCATACTAATGCATACTAAAGAAACACACTTTTACCTAACAGATATATTACACAAGTTGATCTTAACTAACTCCTAAGTGTATAAATATATTAACAAAGAGGATGAGGAGCTCCAAGAGCATGTCATATATTATCTAAGCCAAAACCTTATTGATGCAGAGATTCATTATTCTCATGTCGCGAAGCTTGCTTTAGCTACCGTACATGCGGTTCAGCGTTTGAGACATTATATTCTCCTTCGCCAGACCTTAGTTGTGGCCCATGTCAATACATTTCAATTCGTCCTCACACGAAGGATGATTGGGGGAAAGTATAATAAATGGATTTTCATTCTGCAAGAATTCGATCTCGAGTTTTTTCTCAGAAAAATCGAAGAAGTCTTTAATTTTTGCAGAGCTTATATCGGATTTCCCAAGCAAGGCCGAGGAGTTGGTTTGTGGAGATACGTTTGTCGACAAACACATCTTCTTAGCTTAAAACGTTGATTTTCTTTTTGTATTTTCATGTTTTTATGTTTTTATGAGTAGTAACAAGACCTAAATTTTCTCATGCAGATGTTGGGGTGGCACGACCTAGGGGATCATCCCCAATGGATAGGCGGGTGGGAGCTCGGATTGTTTACCAAGGTGATGATCAATTGGGAGAGTTAGGGGAGAACCTAGAGAGGTTAACCCTGGATATACAAGATGGAGATATTGATGACCTCCCGATGAGGTACCATAGTCACACTGTGGGAGTGCCAGGTCATTTTAGCCGGCTGTCACGTAGAGTAGTACGGGCGGTCATGTGTTATCATGATCATCACTAGATGGTGTCCTACATGATATATTAATGAAATCTGAGACAGCTTCAAGATTTTGTATGATGTTGTATTTTCCTGAAATCCATCATGCTTCGAATGAGGTCTCGTGACCATTCTTTCTAAAAACATTACATATATATATATAT
>LPNX010727937.1:238234-260734 GCA_001517045.1 Pseudotsuga menziesii
TCTGCCCTAGGGATATGCCTGTAAGTAATAACTTCAAATGACCTTTCCAGTAGACGCACCCTCGAGAAGAGACGGAGTGGTATGGTATTTTTGATGGTATATACCTGGTTCAAATGACAAACCACTAATTGCGAGTCCATGAATACTACCAAATCATGAATGTCCCGATATGCAACTTCATTCAACAGACCTATTACTTCCTGATACTCGGTCATGTTGTTGGTTGCTGGACCAATACAAATTGCTCCTAAATTGACTAGATCGTGTGCATGGGAATACAAAACCCAAGTAGCCGAAGCAAGGTTTAGGGTATGATGGTAAGCACCATCAGTGAAGCCATAAAAGGCCATCCGATCTATATAACCAAAACATGGTATAAATAGTCTGGGAAACTAAACTCAAAACCATATTGAAAATACTTAAACACACTAAAATTCNCTCCATCATAATCCACGAGCTCATAGGCCCCTTTCTCTAAAACCTTGGAAACAATAAAATGAACGTACCACATTGATTTGAACTTCCCTTTTCCTAGTTTATTATGTTTTTAATCATATGTTAGAACTAGGTCACCTTCATTAAAAACATGAGGTTGGACAGATTTGTCATACTGCGCCTTGACGTGTTTCTTATGTGACTCATTGACTAAGGCAACATATCATCTAGTTTATTCAAGATTGTTTAGGTATCAAAATCTTTCTTCCTTGGTGGAAGTGTTGGGGAGAACTTCAACAACAAGTTTCAAAGATGGAATCTGACACTGAATAGGTAGGACATCTTCTAGTCCATATACTAACTGGAAGGGTGTAAAACCAGTCATTGTTTTTATCGAAGTTCTATAATCCTAAAGAGCAGAAAAGAGAGTGTGGTTCCAGTTGGATTTATGATCTCCAACCATCCAACAGAACATAGTTTTCAAGACTTTGTTAATGGCCTTGACTTGACCATTATCCTATGGGTAATATGGAGTTGAGTTTTCATGGCGAAAACCTAGCTTAGCACTTAACTCTGCCATCATTTGATTCCAGAAATGTGATCCGTGATCAGTGACTATGGACTATGGAACTCTGAACCTAGCTATTACATGATTGAAAAGGAAGAGGGTGGTAGTCTTACTATCCTCTACATATCTAGCCACAGCCTCAGCCCATTTAGTGAAATAATCCACGACTACTATGATGTAACCATGCCCCCCGACTGAGGTAGGATTACAATGCATAAAATCTATCCTCCATTTGGAAAAAGGGCCAACGACAATAACAGGGTGTAATGGAGCAAGGTGGGTGTGCTTTTTCTGATAGAAATGTTGATAGGGTGGGCATTTCTTAACAGCCTTGTGACAATCTTTGAAGATTGAGGGCTAGAAATAGCCAAGGTGAAGTATTTTTTGGGCTGTAGCCATCTTAGAAAGATGAATGCCACATGCTCCATAGTGGTAGTCCTTGAGAACCTGTTCAGCCTCTTCATGGGTGAGGCATCATTGGAGAATGGAATCTATACCACACCTGTACAATGTATCATTCAGGATAAGGTAGTATTTCATGTGGTGGAGGATACAATGACGATCATCACGAGATATATTGGGGTGAAATCTATGCGTCTGGAGAAAAATGATTAAATATCTATACCATGGGTTGGTAGTGCTTATCAGGAACATAAATTCATCTGGGAATGAATCACTGGGCTCAAAATCCATCAAAGCACAGGGAAGGTCACACATCATCTCTGCAAAGACCAATGATTTCTTTGAAGTAGCTTTGGCAAAATCAAGGTCAAAATCCTATAGGATGACGATCCAATGGGAATATTTGCTCCCTAGCACCTGATGAGTCAGGATGTATTACATAGGGTTTTTGCTTGCAAGTACGGTGACGATGCGAAGCAATATGTAATGAAAAAACTTTTGGATAGTAATGATTGTAGCCAATGCTAACTTCTCCACACGCGAGTATCGAGTTTCAGAATCGAGAATATTCTTACTAGCGTAGTATATCATGTGTTCTTGGTTGTTCTTATTCTTTTGGGATAGAACCATTCCGATGGTAGTAGTAGGGAAAGCAACATATAAGAGAAAATCCTTTGAATATTATGGGTAGTGTATCATGGGTGAATGGGTCAGAGCGTTCTTAATATTATCAAAGGCTCATCAGGCATGGTCATCCCAAAATAATGGAGTGCCCTTTTTAAGGAGACACATATAACCATGCGTTTTATCAGCAAAGTTACAAACAAAATGATGAAGAAAGTTTTCCTTTCCCTGCAAACTTTGGAGCTCAAGGATGTTGGTTAGGGAAGGCATGGAGAGTATAGCAGCAATATTCAGTAGATCAATATAGATGCCATCCTTAGATACCACGAAGCTTAAGAGACATCCCGTCTCAAAGAAAAAAACACATTTATGTGGGTTCAACCGTATTTTGTAATGGCGACATCTCAGGAAAATGTCTCTAATATGTTGTGGATGGTCTTCCCATTGCTGTGAATGTGCAGGGAGATCATCAAGGTACGGCTCCATGATGTTTTTAATGTCAGGAAATGCATAGGACATGGCATGTTGGAATGTGGCTCCGACATTTTTGAGGCCAAAGGGTAAATTTCTATAGGAGAAGGTTCCCCACGGGCATATAAATGTCACTTTGTGTTGATCGATGGGAAATATTTCAATCTGAATGTAGCCAGAAAATCCATCCATGAATGAGAATATGACACTTCCGACACAGTTGTCGAGTATCTAGTCAATATGTGGAGTCAAAAAACTGTCCTTAGGACAAGATTTATTTAGATCTTGAAAATTGATGCAGACTCTAATGGGTCCCTACTTTTTGTTCACGGGAATGATATTAGATACCCATTCTGTCAGGGGTACAGGATAGATGAATCCTACATTCAAAAGTTTTTCGACTTCAACTTTGATAGCCGTATCCTTCCGGGGATGGAATTGTCTCAATTTATGCTTGACTGGTGTGGTTGTGGGATAGGTTTGATTTCATGGACCACAATAGATGGTTCTATCCCATGCATTTCTTCATAAGACTAAGAAAAAATATCGCGGAATTCTTTAAAAAGTTCTATATACTCTTTAGCTTCTTCTATTCAATAGTTCTTCCCTACATGAATATGCTCAATAGTTCTAGGATTGATTGATATGTCGATCGGAGTTGTTTTAGTAATGTTGCATAGATTTCCTTCAGATTCTGAATCTTGCAACAACACAAGTTTTTGCAGAGTGTCTACAATATCAGTACCCAATAGAGAGACAAAATCATTATTTGCTGAACTGGTGTTGGAGAGGGATGGGGTCTGTGATGATGATCCTCCCATACTGGTTGATTCATACTCATAATATCTATGATGGAATTTCTCGACAAAAATGTCTGGGAGAGATAATACAGAGTAGGAAGAGAGGGTTCTAACTAGTAGGGTAGGTGGTAAGGATCTGAAGCCACAAGATGAAGATCACCTATATGGGCATCATAAATGGATTGGTTAGCATCATAAACTACTTCATGCGAGCTGAGGGAGGATGACTCAACAACTTGCTTTCCCTTGGGATCATAGCCAAACGTAGAGATCATGTTGACAGTCACCACCTCTATGCTGGAAGGAGCTGATGGGAACATGCCCATAAGGGTGGAGTCCTTCAGCATACCTACCCTAATCGAATGATAAGGAGCAGCAGACTGGCCTAGCATAGTGATTTTATTCTCCATAGGGATAGTAACATCCGGCATACAAAAATCAAGTTGATCAATTGTCACAATATTTCCCAAATCTGGAAACTGGAGAGTTCTAAACACTATCGAAGCAACAACGGTCATAGAATAAAACCATTTTTTTCCTAGGAGAAGATTGTCTAACGGGGCATCCACTACTTCAACTTGAATGGAATTTTTTTTCCCCCTAGTTGAACGGAAAGTGATGGAATGAGACCATGGGGTTGTAAACCTCTTCCATCAAAGGCTTTTAGGGTCATTAGTGATTTCATAATCTTGGGAGATCTAATGGATTTCCAACAGGATAGAGACAAAACTGAGGTCGAAGCGCCTTCATCTAGACTAGTCCTAAAGACCATTTTCCAAACTACTTTTTTTATGATATGAAAATTGAGTTGGTGGGGTAATCTAGATTTGTTATTCTTGACATTGAAATGGATCAAATTCATTTTATCTAGGTCCACGGCTCCTAAGGCAGTTAGCAAGTTTTTGTGTTGCGTGGGGTAGATTTGGAGAACTTCTAAGGTAGACATTGCACATGGTCCCTGAGCGAGGTCTTCAACAACATTATAGAACTGTGCAGCTCGAGCATTAGGGTTAAAAAATCCTTCCTAAGAGTACTCTTGGGAGGATGGAAAATCATGTTGATATTAGGATTCTCGATAGTTAGGGGACTATTAGACGAGGATGCAAGAGAACCAGTGGGAAGAGCTTTATCTGGAGAAGGATTTTCATTTTTCTTCTCTTCAGGCTTGTCATATAACTGACTACGAGTTGTTCAACTAATAGTTTTCGATGAAATAATTCAAATTTCATCTGTAGAACTAGGATTTCCTTGATTAGACAGGTGTTCTACCAGTTGTTGTTGAGAAGGAAAAGGATCATTAAGAACTGCTGGTGTGGGGTTACTTTTTAAAAATTTGTTAATTTCATCGCGATGGGGACACTCCTTCATTAAATGATCGCCACCACACAATAGGCACGGATATTTGGCTTTCCTTTTTCCTTTATTATCATTCTCTGGGGCCATACTCTTGGGATTTTCCTGTTGGTTTTCGGGTTTTTTATTTTTACCTTTTCCCTTTTTCTTATTAGTGGATGACTGCATAATTTGAATAGCAGTCACCTCGGCAAACACTGTAGGACTATAAGGAGCAGTAGTATAAGGAATGGGTTTTTTGGTAGGTTTTACTGTTGACGGGGGCTGGATTGAACCGATAACCCCATTAATAGGAGTTTCTGGCTTAGCCGGGTCCATGCTGGGATGAGGAGCTTGAGGAATAAGGTCATACAAAGTTCTATATTGGGAATATACCAAATCCATATATTGAGCACGAATGATAAATTTTTCTTCAGTGAAAACACCGCCCATGGCCACATCTGAGGCAATAGGCGGCAACAAAGACTTCGTAAACCAATCAACTAAAAGTTGGTCTGGGATAGGAGCTTTAATGAGCCTTCTCTGCCTTCTCCATGCATGGATGTGATCGGATATGTGTGTGGAGTTATTTTATGCAGATAGGTCAAAGGGTATGTACCCATTTCATAATGAATGGGTAGATGAAAGTGTGTGAAGAAGACAATTTCTAGAGAGCTAAAGTCCACAAACGCATGTTGTGAAAGTTCAATGTACTATTTTGCTGCTATATCGGTCAATGTGTGCTGGAAGAGTCTCAAATGGACATAATCATCCATCAAGGAATTCAATGAACACCAAAGATGGAAGGTCATAACATGGTTTTTTGGATCGTCTCCGTGATTTCCATCGAATTTTGGAATGTCCGATGGTAACTTTAGCGAAATTGCGAGCCACAAAGGGTTATGTCAAATGGGATCATTTATCAATTTGGATAAATCAGGTAAATCCAAAGTTTCTAGGAAAGTTAACTGAGGATTTGGCTCCACATACTGATAGTATTGATAAGGCATGTATCCATTAGTAGGGTCATAAGTTGACTGATACACAGGTTGTTGAAATGTCTGATGAGATGATGAACATACCAAAGATTGACCTCCAGTATTAGGGCCGCCAGAGTCACTAGGACTATTAGGAACGATAGAAGGAGAACCACCAGAACCACCAGGACCTCCAGGACCACTAGGACCCCCATGACCCCCAGGAGGAGGACCACTAAGACAACCAAGACCCCTGGGACCACCAAGAGGAAGACCACCAGGACCCTCGGGACCACCAGGAGGAGGACTGCCTGCCCCGTCGGGGGGAGGACCTCCATAAGGCGATACTCCAGCACCTCCAAGGGTTCCCCCTCGACATTAGAATGTATAGACACTAATGGAACTAAAGGTTTCCCACTAGCCATAGAAAGTGTGGGATGACTAGAGACAGACCTAAAATTCAGAATTGTAGTAGCAGAATTGGAGGTTTGACCTGGATTGCAGGAAGTCTCAACATAAACTGGATGATCATCGGTATAAGCTCTAATTTTGGCCACATGCCAATGATCTATGTTACAGTGTAATCTAGCTGATAAAGATTCAGTGTGAGGTGCAGGTGCATCCAAAACTCTGTCTAGCCTTTGCATTCTCTATTGAAAATCTTGTGCACGGTGAATAGATGCTTAAATTTTTCTATATTCTTCTTCACCTAGAGAATTTTGTTTAGGAGAGGTTATACTAACCCCAAATGAAGAAATGGCCTGACCCATGGAAGTTCTCCAAAATGGAGCATCTGGGCCATACTCAGGTGCATCAAGATGATTAGTACGACCTTCCATATGTGGATGAAGGGAAGTATTAGCCATGGGAGGCTGTTGAGCCAAGGGTTTAATACAAGAAGTGAATTGGTCTCCACTTTCTACAACTATATTTTATTCCTCGTGGGAACTAGTTGTAGCTCCTTAGTCAATGGCTTCCATTGGATTTTCTCTTGTAACAAGAGGAAAATCTGGTGGCAAGCCCTGTGTTCTTCTGGATCATCTCAACTGAAACTCAGTCAAATTGCATAGTCACTAATCTAACCTAATGTTTCAAAACTAAGAAAAACACACAAAATTTCTCCTACTCAAGCTACAGGACAACAAGCAAACTTAAATGATAGGATGAGCTCAAATAATTGATCTCTCACCAGGATTGTCAAGCAGGTGCAACTCGCGATATACCACAAGGGTACGTGCGTAGTAATCTCCCCGAATGTTGTTTTCACTGTATTTCTCCACACAAGATGGCCAAAGGGTTTTTCTCATATGGAAAGGGTATCCTAGTGGGGTCTCTCGATATGCTCAAGGTACGTCGGAGCTGAAATCGGTAGTAGTGCTGTCTAATGCACAACCCTTCACAAGGGGCCTTCCGATATACAATCGAGTATGTGAAGTACCTTTCTATATACCTCAAGGGTACATGAAAGGAAATTCGATATACCGATAGTACGTGGAAGAACTGTGTGAGTCCCGAGTTGTAGTGAGGACAAGTAACGACATCTCCTATATTTTATGATGCCCGAACACGTCTCTAACCTATCACTCAAATTTCTATACAATTTTAGACCTATAACTACCTTTAATTTTAAAGTGATGGTTAGGTGAATGCATGTAATTTTGACATAAATGTAAAACCATGTAAGTATGAAATGCAAGTTCATTCACTTTATTGTTCACAGTATGACTAATTACGGGAAGGAGAGAAAGTATTTTCTTTTCAATTTTTCTTTGAAACCAAAAATTTCCCAAACGACTATACTAAAAATATTTTTCCAAGCATACAAGCAAACAACACTTCTTCAAATCAAATATTTTGAAAGCAAACAGATAGGGTAAGATCTAATTTATAAGAAGAAAGAAAAATAGCAATCAAAAGTATAATCCATATATTATTTCAATTTTTTCTATTAAACTAGAAATATCTAACTAAAAACTACTTTTATTTTTTCTTTTGATGAGATGACTATATGAAAATAAAGGGAATAACAATGGAGATCTGAAAGCTTATGAGGCTAATCACAAGGTCCAACAATTCCTCCTAAAACACAATTACAACTGAATCTCATCAAAGAAATTTTCTTTTTTCAGAGCGAAAAGAAGTCTTTTACAAAATTAATGAAAAAATAGAAACAAGTAAACTAGTCAAACATGTCTTTATTTTCAGTATTATCGAATAGTAGACAAAGATCTAATCTATTCTAAAGCTTCCAAATACGCCTTTTAGAATAACCAAACTCACAAGCAATAGAAATGATGAATCTAACTTAGCCTTTTGATTCTAACAAACAAGCATTTACCACATCAAAAATTTTAGATTTTAAACACTCAGGTATTTGCAAACAAGTCTAGACAATGCCAACTGAAAACAAAAATTCCCAAAACCACAAATTCCTTTAAATTTTTTGAAAAAACAGAAGTCTGGAAAAAACCTACTTGGCACCGCTTGTAGAGGTTGTTGGCAGAGCGTTTTTGAGGAGGCACCGCTTCCTGCTAACTGTTGATAGGAGAGGGCATTGCTTCTTGGTATCTATGCCTAGGAAGTGGAACCGCCTATTGCTCAGTACACAGACATGGTTCTCTGCAAGTGTTCAAAACAGAGTAAAAGTGAAAAAAAATTCTAAGCTTGGAAAACCAGCATCAAAAAAGATAAATCAACAGTACTAAAGAGCATAAAAAGTCAGGATGGATAAGATCTAAAGAGATCTGATGATATCAACCCAAAACCTAACTAGATCAGATGGTAGATTTTACTGAAATGATAAGAAGATAGAGCTTAGATTCAGACAAGTGTTTGAAGGCTAAGGAAGATCAGATCTGCTGAAGCTCTTCTCCAGTATGGTCGGCAGATTTGTTGTTAGGAATTTCATTACACCTTCTGCAGATAGAAGTTATTCCTCAAACAAAGACAAAAGGAGGTGCCACCGCCTGTCTTCAACAAAACTCAAGTGGTGTTGAAGAAGGTATCACTCCTAATCTTAAGGGTAGAAGTGATGCTAGGTTTTTATGTGCAAGTTTGACATTTGGATCAAGGTTTTCACTTCAAGATTTGGGAATGAGGGAAAACATGGATGTTTAGGATCTAATCACATGATGATGAAGAGATTTAAGTGTAATGGACCTGAACTGAAGAGAACATAAACATAGTCAAGTAACCACGATCCCAAAATCCAACTAGCACACAAAGGCCACACTTCTAAGAGAATCTACAACCAAAATACAAGCAAACCAAGGGAAGGATATGTGAGCTCCCGACTGCAGTAGGTATGTCTCACCTAGGAGAGGCTTGAAACTCCCATACATGACAAGAGGAGGTACGTAACCAATTATAGTGTCCCTCAGCTTCAACACGTAAAGCAAGTGTGCTGTCTGACCCCTACGTGGCCAGGACACCTACATAATAACCTATGGAAGTACCCCCTGCGATACCTAGGAAAGGAAACTAAGGTTCCCCCAATATAATCAATGCTCAGGCGGACAGTCATAGGTGGGATCGACCATATGGGAAAGGTAACAAAGCTTGAAATTCAATAGAGCCCCCAGATATGAATACAATCCTAGAAATATCTCCGGTGCTGACAAAAGTGACCAAGGTATATCCCAATCACAGTCATGCACGCTGCCTCATGCTTAACTCTTGTGTAAGAGGAGCATCCTGAGAAACACTAATTATACCAAGCATTTATCTATCTCTCACTTGGACAAACATATAATTGTTTTGTTTAGTGGTCTTGGAGAATTAACTTACAATGAACTATTCCAAGACCATAAAACCTATTCTTGTTGATGCACCCTAGAAAAGAAAAGAGTGTAATTAATTTTATTAAGCATTGATTTTAGTTGGCTATGATTACTGAAAGGGTAAATGGTTGTGGAACTAATGAAGTTATGAATCAACATTGAAGTAAATATGCACACCTAACAAGCAATACCGAGTGCAATGTGTAGAATGAAAAACAGGGTATGCCACTACATGAGAGGCATGTAAAATTATTCCTTTTCGAATTCCAATGAAATCCTTCCTATATGAAAGCCTAAACACAACTCTCATATAAGAAATCCAATACAAGTACCTCCTTAAATCCATATGTGAAATGCAAGTAAGAATGCATCTATTTTGTATTTTTTGATATAAAAGAATGAAAATGCAATAAAAGTCATTTAAAACTTTCAATCTCTGCAGCAAGTATAAAATACAAGCCTAGCAAGACAACGAGAGAAAAAGAGCAAAGCACCAATGGAAAAAAAAAGATAAATGACTAGAACTACTTTCAAAGAAAAATCAATGAAAAATTGGTCTCTGTTCATGAAAGAAGCATTCAACAGACAACATCAAAACCCAGGAAGGCCTAGCCATGCTCACAAGCCACCCAAAAACTTCCCATGACATCAAAATCAACCAAAAGGGAGGATGTACGGGACTGTATAAAGAATCGGAGAATTCGTATGCAACTTTGACCAAAAACCTACATGTATATCCAGATTTTAGCCAAAAACCTACATGTATACGTGACTTTTGACCAAAACCCCGCATATGTATGCGAATTTTAGCAAAAAACATGCGTATATAGAGAAGACAATGGTAAAAAATAGGCTAAAGGTCAAACCAATATAGGGGAGTGTCAATGGATGAACATACTACTAAACGCGACACCGAAACAGGGAGAAACAAAGAGAAATTCAATAATATCAAGCACATTGTTCCCCTAAACCCAAACAAAAACAACTTCCCTAGCGAAGTCGGCAATTCTATTACAGAGAGAAAATTCCTATCGCTTGGGGTGTACCACAATAGATAACTAGACACCAGAAATCAATCTTTCCCAATATGCAAGACAAACCAAACATCTAACACTAAGGGATATCGAATTGTACCTCGTTCCAAATGGTTTAAGTAGATCCCCATTGACCTTTTCCAATTCACACTTGCATTAGAAATTCGCTCTCAACAACAACAAACAAGACAAGCATGCTCTATAATATTGTGTTAGATCTACTTGAGCCCCAAGGTTGAAGGAAGGCCCACTCCCAGGTAACAGCAGAAACAATTTAGACTGTGCTTCCGGCCTTGCGCAGTCAGAGAGGGATCTATTGATTGTCTTCATATTTTACTCCGCATAAGATATTCACTCAAGGATGGTCAGGAGGCTGGACTCCTGGAATGGGACAGAGTAGAGTAACGTGAGATGCAGGTGGGATTACTAGGGAAAGGGACCATTGAAAATGGAGTCGAAAACATGAGTAAGGAAAATCATGAGGAAAAGAATAGCGTGGGGTTGTAGATAGAGGCAAGATAGCATCAATCTTGCAATCAGGAGATATTTAGTGGGTGGTTAGGGGACGAGAGAGAACAACCCATCACATGGAGCACCAGCGAGATGAATTCCTTGCAACTTTAGAATAAAACTTGATAAATGTCTAAAACAATAGGTAGAGCATAGCATGTATGAATTCCAAACTATTATACACTTAGTTACAGACATGAAAGAAATCAACAAACTGGAATGAAAATAGGATGTACATTTGATGTAAAGAACATACGTATTGAAAGAAGCAAAAACACATGAATCTCTTTCTTGAGAAACAACTCTTCCTCTGTAATTTTTATTCTTAACACAAGCATCAGATCTTATTTTACAACAGAGAACCTCAGCCCTTTAAGGTTTCCCAACCCTCCAGCTAACTCATTTCCCCCTATCGAGAGTGTATTTATAATACTTCAATGCTGAGATTATTCTTTGAAACAAGCCTAAAAACTGTTTGCAGTCACAATCATGCTCTAACAGTATAGTGAGTGGAACTATTGCCACGTTTTACAAATATAAACAAACATTATGGAACTTTAGCGCGTGGTAGTGTGGATAGACAACAAAGAGTTTTCTTTATCCTAGTATATGAAAGCGATCTCTATGTTTCGTAATGTCGGTCGGTCACTAACTCGAACCGTTTCAAACATGCCTTTCTTCCTCCTTTGACCGGCCTGCTTCTTTAAGACCACGTCACTCAAAGGATGACTAGAAGGCTTGTGCCTCAGTGCCTAACATTTTCCCATCCCTTCCTTCATCTGGTAACATAGCTATAGGAGGAAACCGAGAAAAGGGTGGCCATGCACTTGATGATGATAGACATCTTAAGAGGTTTATCATCTTTGTACTGATATCTCCCTCCTACGAGGAGGGTTTTATCACAGGCCACGTAGTTGGGTGTGCATTTGACCCCCTCCTCTTTTGAGGCAAGCTCGTTAAGTGGAGATCACAGGGGTGGTGATGAAGGCTTCCAATCTCCACTATCCCAAACTGAGCATTTGCTACAACAACTCTGCCATCATTGTGTGTTAGGACTTTGGAGGTCGTGACAACTACTGGAAGTGTCGGAGATATGTCCCTGGATGTAAAAACCCATGCACAGTGCATCTGAGGGTAGGGAGGTGTGGAAACCATTGAACTTCCCTAGGTTTTTAACATCTATGCCCCAGTGGTTGGTGACCTTTCAGTGCAAATAACTAGGAAGACAAAGAAACACAATCTTATATTCACCAACCATCAATACCCCTTATCGAACTAACTTCTCAAACCACATAGCCATAGCTGTCTATGAAGGGACTCAACACTCTTCGAAGTTTAACCTTTAGCTTTCACCGTTTGTACAGTTTCATACCTCGACAACCTCAGAATATGGAGCTATACAGGGAAAGCTGAAACATCCTGGAGATGGCTATAGTCTTGAACACTGGTCGACATGACAGTAGCCCGTGTGATGCTATGGTGGGGATATTCTCTTCTAATGTTCAATTATATTATTTGATAATGGATAGGAATCTATGCACTTCCTGCGTGGCTGCCAAGCTGGTTTGAAGCACTGTGGATTTGACCTTTCTTGCGTTTTCACTCAATGTGACAGTGGAACTGAGCAGATTCGGTATGCAGCTTCTCTTATCTTTGTGTAGACGTCTGATTCACCATTTCAAAACTTGCACCTCCTTTCTTTTCCCACATGAACCGTGTGCGAGTCGAGCAGAGTCAGAGAAGTTAGTGTCATTAGAAGAGACCTTTTCCTCCAGCTTATCAATGACAACGTTTGGAGACATCAGCCCACCTGTCGGGAGGTGGACTACATGTATGAATGTCCCTTCCCCTATCATCTTCGCATTGGATTTGACACCTACAGCCTGGACGCCTCCTCGGCCATCCAATTTGGGGGGCACTTTTCACATCCACCGTTCATGTCTCTTTACTTCTACCACCAATTTCTCTTTTCTAGATACAATGAGCAGCTTTGGATCATGACGCATTCTTATCCGTCGATCGGGATCGACCTCTTCATGCAACCGTCGATCCGAGTGGGTCCTACCACCTCTTCACGAATCGAGACCATGAAGCTGTCTGCACTAGTTCAGATTGCAAAAATAACCTCTACCGTAGATCCATGTCCCTCTCTATCGTGACCGTCGATATTCATGGCTGGTACCACTTTTCACGATTTAGAAACGTGACTTTACCTGCACAAGATTGGTTTGTGAAATCGGCTGGGACTGTGGATATTCTTCTGATCTCATCTCCACCATCGAATGCTTCCGACCTTTAACCATTTCATGATTTGGAAAAACTCCTTCCATCAAGCATGTTTTCTCAGCGAAACCATTTTGGGCCGCTGAACGAGATTTGCTTTGATCTCGGCCTTTCATTTGTTTTCCTACTTTAATGGTCTCCACGATAGTCAAAATCTGACCGCCCTCCTGCATCTTGGGCCAAAAGTATGATCCATCATTGCTCCTCTTCCTTATGATCCTGGATCATCGCGTTATAACGCCTATCTCTGCCGTCCCTGCAGCCATGAGCTTTTACCACTGGGAGAGTCTATCACCGTAGATTGATCTCTCTTCATCATCTGACAGTTTTAAAATGTGGACCATGAGCCTCTAATAACATGAATGGTGTTCACATAATGTTTTAAATGAATGGAACCCTCCTTGAACTTCTGTCAGGCCCATAAATAGACTATTGAAAACAAAGCATTAACAACCGACTCCACGAGGGATGTTATCCTCGCAGTGAAGTAGAAAACAACCCTTGTAGACCAAGTGCTAAAACCATTAGGTTGTCTTCAGTATTTTTTTGAAATCTCCATTCTGCTCTGAGCTACTGCTTCAGCGAATTCATGCCACTCTCGTAAACGACGTTCTTGACTGCAAAACTTGTGCTTGCAATTGAAAATGAAAACAAACTAAAATAGCAAATGAAGGAAATACTCAATAATTGCTGAGATTATTTGATCCTACTTACTCGAGCTAATTTTGTGCACAATTCCAATTAAATGAAATTAAACTTCCAATGAAGCCAATTAAGAAACTGGCCCAATAGTTTTGTTCTTTTTTCGTGCTTGATGGAAAGAAATGAAATAGATAAAGGGAGAGGGTGATGATGAATAAAATGCTCTCTAAAGCAATAATGTGACCAATCATCATTCTTACCCATCCCTTCCATGTACCCTGCTACGAGGTCATAGAAAACACAGCAACCTCCAACGTACTCTGTCTTGTGCTCATGGGAAAGCCGTCTGGAACTCCCTTCTTCTAGTGATTTCTCTGGTTGATACTTGAAAGATTGTAGACGAGGGCCCAAATAATATTTCTTCAATGAAACATCCCCTTTTTCACTCGATATTTCTACAATGAGAGCTTGATGTGCCTCAAGAGGGAGGTCCCCCACTCCTCCAGTGGAACCAAGTAGGCATATTCCCCCTGTGTGAGGTGGTGCTTCTAAAGGTAGAATATAGGAAAACATATTTATTTGAGGACTACTACATCCTTCTCCGTGGCTTGACACCCCATCACAAACCCCCGACGTATTGATAGCTGGAGAGGGATTGCATGGTAGTTTCTTTTTATCATCTCCACTTACATATAGGTTTCTAGACTGCACCATCTTCCCTTCTTTCTGTTTTTTCTTTGAGGCTCTAATCATGTGCTGTATTAATTCAAAAGGGGCATAACACAAGGGTAGGTTATCACCTTCAGTTCCCTTATCACCCTTTTCTTTTTTAACCTCTCGACTTCACATAATCTTGGCCCTCTCCATCAGCAGGTCCTGGTTCAATGGCCAGCTTATCAGGCATAGCCTGCAGGTATTCTTTCTCATATTCATCATAAACAGGTGCACCGAATTCCTTCTTCAAATTAGCTTGTACGGACCCAGGGCGGCGCAGGTCACAATATTCAGAGAACAATATTGGAGGATCACATGTTCTTGTATCGGGTTGGTCATCTTTCTGTATACTAGGAGAGGGATTTAGCGGGATCGGGACTCTACCATTCTGCTTGTAGGATCCAACCAATTTTAATGTATCTTTTACTTCACCACCGTTTCCTTGGCTTGATAAACTTTTTGACATCTCAAGGTTTTCCTCAACCTCTAGAAAATCAGTAAACATATGTTGCAAAGTGGTTGATTTTCTTTCCAAAAGAAGCAGGGACCACTCAGGAGGAAAGATGGTTGCATAATAGATTTTAGTAGCATTCTTAAGAGGTTGGACCTCCTTGGGCATGTTATAATAAAAGCTTGTGAATCTTCTATTAAAACTAGATAAGGTCTCACCCTCATGTCTCTTCAGGGAATAAAATTCTGAAAGTATTTGATCCAATGTCCTTCTCCTACCCCAAAACTTTAAGAATGTGCAAGAAAACTCTTCCCAAGTGTTGACGGATTTAGGATGCAAGTGCTTGAACCATTCTTTAGCATCTCCTTGCAAGCACTGGGTGAAATCCCTCATGTAGACATGATCATGTTCTATCTCAAAAAGGTCATAGAAATGAACAAAGGTTTGTAAATGTTTCTTAGTGGTGAAGCCTTTGGGTTCTCCATCAAATTTGGGGAGGTATTTGTAATATTTCACGGGAAAATCATGGAGGATGGGAGGCAGTTGTAGCGACTTGTATCGGCTTGGAGAAATGGGAGAGACTAGGTTAGGAACAATAGCTACGCTATCGTCTGAGGTTTCATGAATTTGACATGGGTGACTTTTGACGTCGTGAGCCCCTGGAGAAAAATCTACGTCATAACCAGATGTACAAGAGAACGCAATGCTTTTAGTTCGTAGAGAAGGATAAATAGGAATATATTCATAGCTTTGCTTAGAATGGGTTGAACCATAGAAGGTTGTTCTGATAAATTTAGGGAAGGATAAGAACAAACTTACAAGATAGAACAAATCTTCTTGGAAGAAACGTAGAATCGAGCATCTTAACCTTCCACCATGTATTCTTTGAGCCTTACAAGAGGTTCACTTTTTTTTTGGGACGGGGCCTTCCCATATTTTTTTTTTATCATTCAATTTCTGGGTCGTACCACCCACAGAGTCACTGAAGTATGAGCCCTTCAAGAGTGGACTCGCCAGGTGAAAAGTGCTCAACCTTATTTCTGTCTGATCATTGTTCACCATCAACAATTTTATCTAAAACCATGTTGTTTTTTCCCAGGGAGGATCTTCAATTTCATTCCCTGGCAACGACACCAGTTTCTTAGTGCCGGGATTGAGCCCCAAGGTTCAAGGAAGGCCCACTCTCGGGTAACAGTAGAACCAATTTAAACTGCACCTCCGAACTTGCGTAGTCAGAGATGGATATCTCACTTGTCTTCATATTTTACTCCGCATAAGATATTCTCTCAAGGATGGTCAAGAGGTTGGACTCCTGGAATGGGACAAATTAGAGTGATGTGAGATGCAGGTGGGATTATCAGGGCAAGGGACCATTGGAAATGGAGTCAAAAACCTGAGTAGGGAACATTTGCATGAGGAAAAGAATGGCGTGGGGTTGCAGATAGAGGCAAGATAGTCATCAATCTCACAATCAGGAGATATTTAGCTGGTGGTTAGGGGACAAGAGAGAACAAGCCATCACGCGGAGCACCAGCAAGTTGAATTCAACACAACTTTAGAAGAAAACTTGATAAATGTCTGAAACAAAAGGTGGAGCATAGCATGTATGAATTCCAAACTATTATACACTCAGTTACAGACATGAAAGAAATCAACAAACTGGAATGAAAACAGGATGTACATTTCACGTAAAGAAAATATATATTGAAAGAAGCAACGACACATGAATCTCTGTCTTGAGAAACAACTCTTCCTCTACATTTTTTATTCATAACACAGGCATCAGATCTTATTTCACAATAGAGAACCTCAACCCTTGAAGGTTTCCTGACCCTCTAGCTAACTCCTTTCCCCCTATTGGGAGTGCATTGATAATACTTCAGTGCTAAGATTATTCTCTGAAACAAACCTAAAAACTATTTGCAGTCACAACCGTGCATTAACAGTATAGAGAGTGGATTTATTGCCATGTTTTACAAATATAAACAAACATAATGGAACTGTAGTGCATGGTAGCATGGCATGACAATGCAGAGTTTTCTTTATCCTAGTATATGAAAGCGATCCCTATGTTGCCTGACATCAGTCGGTCACCAACTTGGACCGTTTCAGACATGCCTTTCTTCCTCCTTTGACCGACCTTCTTCTTTCATACCACATCGTTCAAAGGCTGACAAGAAGTCCTGCGCCCCAGTTCCTGACATTTTCCCAACCCTTCCTTCATCTAGTAACATGGTTATCGGAAGAAACAGGGAAAAGGGTGGCCATGAACTTGATGATTATAGACGTCTTAAGAGGTTTATCATCTTTGTACTGATCTCTCCCTCCTATGAGGAGGGTTTTATCGCGAATAGGAAGATTGAGGCACATATGTGAAATAATGGGAAGAACATTCAAGAAGAACAATACATCCTTATCCAACAATGCATAATAATCAATTTATAAGAGNTCTTTAAATGATTATAATTTGTAAATCCTTCTTATATTTATCCTTAGAGTCTAAACTTAACTAATAATCTTTGTTTATTTATTTATAATTTATAAAATAAATCTTAATATTTTAGAATAATTTATAATTATATATTCTAGAGAGCCACAGCCACACATAGATAGGTGTAGCTAGCCACTTAGTTTTGTAGAGAAGGGTGGTTGTTAAAAAAATACTATACATTAAAATAATTACGAAAACATAAATATTAAATCAAGAAAAAAATCATAAAACACATACTATTTAATAAACAAAAAAATAAAAACTCATAAGAATTATAAAAGTTTGAAATATAGATTTCTAAATAATTAAATAGTGAATTCTTAACTAAAATTTTTAGAATCTTAATAAGATGCATTTAAGCATAACAAGATACGACTACCATTAAATGAATCTCCACTGTACACTTGTTACAGTCAACTTAAACTTGTTGATCTCCTAAAAAAATGGAAAATATGTTATAATATTTAAACACATGTACTTGTAATCTAAGAAACTGTACACGCCACTTTAGGCCTACGTGTCTTATGTCCAAGCGTTGGACATGGACAAGCTGACAGTTCGTGTCTGACATGACTGTCTAGTGTGTACTATGTTCAGACATGCGTGTCCAGGCACTATCACAACGTATCTTGAAAATAAGACACAGTGAAAAAGACAGTCGGGCCCTCTTTAAAACAATTTTTTTTTTTTTTCATTTGCAAATTGTGGGAGAGATCAAAGAGGGATTTTTTTGCAGGTGAATAGGATTTGAAGGATGTTGAAGGGTGATGAAGTCCATAGAATGTGGAATTGGTTGGGTGGATTGCAAGCTTCACCATCAAACAAGAAGAACAATGTCTCATTCAATTAGGGGAGGAGCTAAAGGGAAAAGGAAAAGGAGAAATGCCGCATCTATTATCTCCCCCCCTATTCCTCCAAAAACATGCTCTTCTACTCCTCTTGCTAGTGCTCCATCTGGTGCTAGTGGAACTCATGCTCCATTGAACCTTGTTTTAGCAAGACAACAAGCCCAAGAGAAGAGATACCCTTTGTGGAGGTATGTGAATAGGAAAGAAGGGCCTCGGGAAAAGTTAGGTGGGGGAGGCAATGTGTCTTGGACTTGAAATTTTTTGCAAGAATGAGTTTAAGAGCACATACTATTGAGTTAAGGGCCATTTGTTGGGCCTTCCTTCTTCTGGGATTTTTTCATGTAAATGTGTGAGTGTTATCCAAAGGAAAGAAATGGGAAAGGAGGACCAAGAAGGATTAGGCAATGTAGTAGTAGAAAGCAAGAAAAATGATGAGGATCCTCTTCCATTCTTAACGAAACCCTCTACAATTTGGCCTTTGTTTCCACCTAGTAGAGGTGATACACATCCAGCAAGAAAGAGGCCATCTTCGAGTGGTCCAATGGAAAATGTTTTCCAACAAGAGGCATGAGAAGAGGTAGACCTCACCATTGCATTCTTTCTCTACCTCAAATTCATCTCATTTAATGTTGTGCGGTCACCGTTGTTTTTTGAGATGTGTCAAAGTATCAGTGAACGAGCTCCATCTGGTTATGTGTCTCCTGGTTCGGAGAATCTTAGAACCACATTGTTGGTTAAGGAAAGGAAGGAGGTGGACAAAATTCTTGAGCCAATTAGAGCAACATGTCTGTCATCTGGAGTGAGTATTATTTCCGATGGATGGATGGATCCAACACGCCATCCACTCATCAATGCCATGGTATATTCCTAAAATGGACAGGTGTTATCGAAAGCGGTGGATGCTCTTGGGTAATACAAGGATGGACAGTTTATTGGTGAGTTATTCATCAAAATCATTGAAGAAGTAGGTGTTGATTCTTGTGTACAAATAATCACTAACAATGCACTTGTTTGCAAGGTCACTGGCATGATTGTGGAAACTATATATCCACAACTGTTTTCATTTTGGACACCTTTCATTGTTAATGATTTGAGTTGTTAACTTGTTAGTGTTGTATAGTCATTTATACGTGTCTTTTTTTTCTCTTACAGGTTTTTTGGACACCTTTCATTATCCATTCCTTAGAACTTAGCACTCAAATCCATTTCTTCATATGTGACATGGGTTGGTAACATTATTGAGGATGCACGCCATATCAGTAACTTTCAAACAAAACCTTACAAATTCCCTCACCGTCTACAAAGAGTACACACATGTTTCATTGTTGAAGATTACAGATAATCAGTTTGCTTCCTTATTCATCATGCTCAAGAGGTTGATGGAGGTCAAAAACGGTCTTGGGTCCATGGTGATTTCAGGGTATTGGTGTTTCTGGAGAAAGACAGATCAAAGTACTTCAAAAAAGGAGGAGGACACAGTATCAGATGATTTTTGGTGGGAGAGGGTGGATCTTACCATTAAGATCATGGATCCACTCACTTCTTTGTTGCGCTTTGTAGACACATACCAACCCACCTAGTGGATGTTTATGATGGGTGGTATTCCATGATTGATTCCATGAGGACCATTGTTATGGAGAATGAGTTTCCGAAGTACGAGATATCAATAGAGAACTTATAGTCCACCATGCAGGATATTCTTATCTCCATGAGGGATAAGAATTGCACACCTTTTCATTGCTTGGCGCACTCCTTGAACCCCAAGTTCTACAGACACGAATGTCTGACTGGTGGGACTCAACATAGAGTCCCTCCTCACATGGATGGAGATATTTCACAGGGTAGGAATATAGCATTTAGGCGGATATTTTAGGATAGATACTTACTTGATGAGGCCGAGGCGAGATTTGTAGATTTTTCTCGTGCTTTTAGGAGATTTGGAGGCTATGATGTGGTTGGAGACAGGGGCGTTATGATGCCCTATAATTGGTGGGAAACTCATGATGCACCATGCCCTATTCTATAAAATCTATCCTTGAGGATCATCTCTCGAGTTACGTCATCCTCTAATTGTGAGACGAATTGGAGCACATATGACAACTTGTACAGTTTGAAGAAGAGCAGGCTTCAACAATCCAGAGCAGAGATGATGATGTATGTTCACACCAACCTTTGTCTTATTTAGAGGAAGACTGAGGAGTGGGTGAAGGGAAAGACAAAGATGTGGGATGTCTTTTATGATGATATGGGTTTGGAAAACATTAATACTGAGTTGGCATTAGCCAACTTGTATCTTAATGATCCAGTGCTGTGGACATTTGATGATAGTGAACCTGTGGAGGGTTCATCCTCCACACAACCAAATATCGATCCTCATATGGTTGAGGAGGAGGAAGAGGAGGAGGAGGAGACCACTGATGAGTTTGTTGATTCAAGCATGGAGGAGGACGAGGACTATTGATAGATGAGGCTCTTCATTCTTCCATTTTGATCTAGACCTTTTTGTACTTACTATTGTCAGTGGCATTCTGACATCTGTGTAATACATTATACATTTTGATTTTCATGGCTTAATCATAAATATGGTTTTGACTCATGAGTATTGACATCTTGACCTATGACTATGATATCTATGTGTCTCATAATCTCATTGTGATTACTGATTTGATTTGTAAATGTGTAATACTAATGTTAAATGTTCATGGGCTCTTATTTATATTGAATATTTGTAAAACTTTGGAGCTATATGTCTATAATTTTAATATATATAATTTTAAATATATATATATAATTTTAAATATATATATTGTTGGAGTAGGGTCCCGCAGCTACAGAAGAAGATGCTAGTTTAGCGGAAAGGTAAAGTTTTTGCGGAAAGAAGATAAGGCAAGGCTACGACGCCGTAGCACGTTTCCAGCTGTAGAGCAGAGCCAAAAACCATGACTTTTAAGATAGAAAAGTCAAGAAGGCAACGGTACCTGAGCGGCCGAGAGAAGAAAGCTCAACCACTGCATTGAAGGCAGCGGCGGAAGATAGGAGGGCTCAGCAACCCTCATAAAGGAGAAGGAGCAACGAGGCTCATGCATTGAAGATGAAGGACAGAGAAGTGAAGTGGTGCACAGTACCCATGATCAGTGCCGGGAAGCATGGAAGACTGCAGAGAGATGTGGTGTGACAGGAAGCGGCTACCTCAAGGACAGAGAGGACCAACTGTCACTAATTAGGGTATAGGTTTACTGTTGGGACAGGCCCACAGTGTTGTAATGGCAAGACCTTCGGGCCGCCTATAAAAGCTTGTATTTTGTATTGTAAAGGGTTGGTTGGTTCGTAGGTTGATTCTTTAGTTGGTTAGTTGATTAGTTTTGTGAAGTAGACTCAGGAGTCTGTAAAACAGACTGTGTTGTAACGATCCAGACACCTAGCTTGTCTGTTAGTCATTTGAGTCTGTATGTAACCATCCACAGAGATTGACAGAGAGGGAAGGATATATTGAAAGAAATGCAATATAGAGATAGAAGTAGACCAGAGGTCTATGAGAGATCTCGCGCTGCATATGCAGTGCAACAGACTGTGATAACTTCCCTCAAGATATATAATAGAAGCACAGTTTGGTGGACGTAGCTCCCATCCTGGGGGTGAACCACGTTAAATCTGCGTGTTATGTGTTGCATGAATGTGATTCTATTTGCTTACTGTTACTGGTTATTATGCATATGATTTTAGTTGCAGTAAATGAATGTATGTATTGTTCAGCTCACGGTAATACAGGAAGATAGATATAAGTGAAGTATTTCAGTAAGTTGCATAAAGACTCCTTTATGTTTGTTTCTAATGACCTTTTAATCAAAATATAACTTCTGGAAAGTCGAGTTTCGCACGTCGACACAGTCAACGCTAAGAGTGCAAAGTCGTGGAGGTAGGATATCGCAGAGAGGCGATATCGCACTGGCAGAGGAGCTGCGTTGCGCGATACCGCGAGCTGAGGGCTTAGCGTTGAGAAGAGGTTGTGTGTCCCGCGGTGCGCAGCGATGCGATAAGGTTGGAGATATTGTGAGTAAGTGGAAGTTGTGCGACGTTGGAAGAAACCGCGCAACTTGCGCACGGGTAAGTGTTGCGGAGCTAAAAGAGTTGCGAGTAGA
>LPNX010727937.1:268234-274465 GCA_001517045.1 Pseudotsuga menziesii
AACAAATATTGATCCTCAAATGGTTGAGGAGGAGGAGGAGGAGGAGGAGGATACAACTGATGAGTTTGTTTATTCAGGCATAGAGGAGGACGAGGACTATTGATAGATGAGGCTCTTCATTCTTCCATTTTGATCTACACCTTTTTGTATTTACTATTGTAAGTGATATTTTGACATCTGTGTAATACATTATACATTTTTATTTTCATGACTTAATGAGAAATATGGTTTTGACTCATGAGTATTGAGATCTTGAGTTATGACTATGATATCTATGTGCCTCATAATCTCATTGTGATTACTGAATTGATTTGTAAATGTGTAATACTAATGTTAAATGTTCATTGTTTCTGATTTATATTGAATATATATATATATATATATAGGAGTAGTCTAACGGGTTGATGATTTCGCCCGGCGTTAGACTACTTCGTCTACCCACTCCGTTAACTATCCCATCCTTCGAAGTCCGGCAAATCCATCCAACCAAGGGTCCCACATGAATCTTTTTTCTGAAAGCTATCGATCTATTCCTGCAAAATCAAGTTCTATTTTCTACATTCTTCAATCATTTCAACTCTGTCGAAACCTTAACGGAAACGAAAGAAGGAGGTATGGATTGCAGTATAGAGATCTCATTAGGTTTGAGTATTGGTACTGGCTGGAGAAACACCAGAGACAAAGATCGTGAGTTATAAGATTGAAATCTCCACATCAGCCACATTTCCAAGTTTGTATGATTCCCATACGTGCAACAAGTTTGTCATGTTTAAAGGATTCATTTGATTTTGAAAGATCCGTATGTATTTTTTTTTTTTGAAATTTCAGTTAGAGAGTAAACTATCTATGTGTTTGAATTCCTTGAATATTTAAGATTCGGCCATAGTTGATTCAAGATCAGGAATGGGAAATGGAGTTTGAACAATTTTGGAGGAGGCCAGGTAAATAAATCATTCCTTTGTCTTGTTAAAGGATTCATTTAGAGTTGATTGTTGAAATCAGGGTTTGCAAAATTGTTTACGAGCATAGATTTAAAAAAGTTAGAGATCATGTTAATTTTAATAGTCAATATATAATATATTTTTTAAATTTATGTTCTAATATCTATGGGACTAAAATCAGATTAAAAATATATGCATTTCTTATTTTCAGAAGCTATAGAGGATGCTTTTGATTGAAGGATACGCTACAGCGGATTGCCGATTGTTATTTAGTGCGGTGGATAAATATGTGAGTAATATTTCTTGTCAGGTCATTGTTTTGAGCAATGTAGCAGTTATATACTTGTATTAAATTTATAATAGAATAATCAATCTTCTGAAATAAATCTATATATCCTTCAATCTCTTTGCATTCTAAATAAATCTATTTATCCTTCAATCTCTTTGCATTCTAATTATATCACTTTTTTCAAACCCTAGACATAATAGTAAAAATCAAGTGGTTCGGTTATTGAAGCTGATCACCATTGAATTCTAATTATATCACATTTTTTCAAACCCTAGATTTAATAGTAAAAATCAAGAGATTCGGTTCTTGAAACTATTCACCATGGAATTTTACAAAGAGACGTAATTTGTTCCGTTGTTTCTTCTTATTTTTATACTAAATGCGATCAAATCTATGCTGTTTGACGCATATTAACTTTTTTTTATAATAAATGTGATGAAATCTATGTTTTTTGCCCCCATATTAACTTAAGAGAAAATGTCCTTGAAGCTATCGTGTAAATTAGGAGAAATGTAATTCGTTCCGTTATTTCTTCTTCTGTTTATACTAAATACTGTTGTGAACAATACTGGTTGTTATTTGTTGTGAACAATCAGAGCATTGGTTGACTGTTGCATCTCCCCTGCATTGGAGGAGGCCATGTATTCGGTTAGGAATTTGGCCATACACAGAAGTATTAAACCCTGTTTGGGACGTGTGTTCAGCAAGATTAGACAAAACTCTCTTCAAATTGCTTTCAAACTCACTGCTTTGAGTATACTTAGCAAAACTGCACATGTATTTATCATCTACGTTGCAAATCGCTGCCTGAAAAGTGATGATCATTAACAGAAGAACAATAATTTTCCAGATCAAAGGCCATGAATCATTTCCAGTAGCAAAGTCGATCTTCGTCAGTAATGTCTTCATGGTCGTTCGACAATATTGCAGGGGCTCGTGTATTACAATATATCCTGCAAAACCTTTCCTTCACTGACGATTGTTATATGCAACGGAAATGCCAATTTATGGTTCCGAAATTCTATTCAATTCAAATGCATTATATTGACCCAAAATTACAGCTTCGCCGAGTTAAATTCACCAAATTCCATGGAAAAATTTTCAAAGTAGTGTAAGATTGTCCTGGTATGAATACAATTGATTTGTCCATTGACCTAGGCAGGTAGCCCACTTGCCTTAACTTATGACTTTGAAGAAGCAAATTCCAGTATCAATACTCAAACCTAATGAGAGCTCCATACTGCAATCCATACCCCCTTCTTTCGTTTCCATTAAGGTTTCGACAGAGTTGAAATGATTGAAGAATGTAGAAAATAGAAATTTGATTTTCTTGATTTTGCAGGAATAAATAGATAGCTTTCAGAAAAATATTCATGTGGGACCCTTGGCTGGATGGATTTACCGGACTCCGGAGGACGGGATAGTTAACGGAGTAGGTAGACGAAGTAGTCTAACACCGACGAAATCGTCAACTCGTTAGACTACTCCTATATATATATATATATATCCAAACTGTCGTCATTTAGATGTCAGCATGTGAGTACTGACACTCAATCCCAGTGTGTGACTTAGCATAACTTAGCTGATAATCAATAAATTAATTAGAAATAATTTTAAATCTATTACCTTAATGTAGATGCCCTACATTTGAACGTTGCGAAAGTACATTTGAACGTTGCCAAAGTCTAGCGAGATACATATAAGAATAAAAGCTTGAATTTATTTTAATTTTATTTATATTTCCCTGTGCACTATTTTTTAATTGAGCAACATCACTGAACCCAAATTCGGTTTGTTGGGCGCATCGACCTATTAAAGTGACAAGTTACAACCATGAGCAATGTGAATGCATCGGAAACCATGAGCGATGTGAATTCATGTAAACGGTCGAAAAAAAGTATTGTTGATGATTTGATGTCTTCTCTAAAAAAGCCAGAGAGTTCTTCCTTCTATAAACAATTTGTGGAAGATATGGAACGTACAGAATTCAAGGCACAAATAGAAAGAGTGACAGGCAGCAGTAATGGGCAAAAATGAAATAGATAAAGGGAGAGGGTAATGACGAATAAACTGCTCTCTAAATTAATAATGTGACCAATCATCATCCTTAGCCATCCCTTCCATGTACCCTACTACGGGGTCATAGAAAACACGGCAACCTCCAATGTACTCTGTCTTGTGCTGATGGGAAAGCCGTCTGGAACTCCCTTCTTCTAGTGATCTCTCTGGTTGATACTCAGAAGATTGTAGACGAGGGCCCACATAATCTTTCTTCAATGAAACATACCCTTTTTCACTTGATATTTCTGCAATGAGAGCTTGTTGTGCCTCAAGAGGGAGGTCCCCTGCTCCTCTAGTGGAATCGAGTAGGCATATTCCCCCTATGTGAGGTGGTGCTTCTGAAGGCAGAATATAGGAAAACATATTTATTTCAGGACTATTGCATCCTTCTCTATGGCTTGACACCCCATCAAAAACCCCCGACGTATCAATAGTTGGAGAGGGATTGCATGGTAGTTTCTTTTTATCATCTCCACTTACATATAGGTTTCTGGACTACACCATCTTCCCTTCTTTCTGTTTTTTCCTAGAGGCTCTAATCATGTGCTATATTAATTCAAAAGGAGCATAACACAAGGGTAGGTTATCACCTTCAGTTCCCTTATCACCCTTTTCTATTTTAACCTCTCGACTTCACATAGCATCTTGGCCCTCTCCATCAGCAGGTCCTGGTTCAATGGCCAGCTTCTCAGGTATAGCCTGCAGGTGTTCTTTCTCATATTCATCATAAATAGGTGCACCGAATTCCTTCTTAAAATTATCTTCTACGGACCCAGGGCGGCGCAGGTCGCAATATTCAGAGAACAAGACTGGAGGATCACATGTTCTTGTATCGGGCCGGTCATCTTTTTGTATACCAAGAGAGGGATTTAGCAGGACTGGGACTCTCCCATTCTTCTTGTAGGGTCCAACCAATTTTAATGTATCTTTTACTTCACCACCATTGCCATGGCTTGATAAAATTTTTGACATCTCAAGGTTTTCCTCAACCTCTAGACAATCAGTAAACATATGTTGTGAAGTGGTTGATTTTCTTTCCAAAAGAAGCAGGGACCACTCAGGAGGAAAGATGGCTGCATAATAGATTTTAGTAGCGTTTTCAAGAGGTTGGACCTCCTTTGGCATGTTATAATAAAAGCTTGTGAATATTCTATTAAAACTAGATAAGGTCTCACCCTCATGTCTCTTCAGGGAATAAAATTCTGAAAGTATTTGATCTAGTGTCCTTCTCCTACCCCAAAACTTTAAGAAGGTGCAAGAAAACTCTTCCCAAGTGTTGGCGGATTTAGGCTGCAAGTGCTTGAACCATTCTTTAGCATCTCCTTGCAAGGACTAGGCGAAATCCCTCATGTAGACATCATCATGTTCTATCTCAAAAAGGTCATAGAAATGCTCAAAGGTTTGTAAATGTTTCTTAGTGGTGAAGCCGTTGGGTTCTCCGTCAAATTTGGGGAGGTATTAGTAATATTTCGTGGGAAAATCATGGAGGATGAGAGGCAGTTGTAGTGATTTGTATCGGCTTGGAGAAATGGGAGAGACCAGGTTAGGAACAATAGCTACGCTATCGTCTGAGGTTTCATGAATTTCACAGGGGTGAATTTTGACGTCGTGAGCCCCTGGAGAAAAATCTACGTCATAACCAGATGCACAAGAGAACGCAACGCTTTCGGTTTGTAGAGAAGGATAAATAGGAATATATTCATATCTCTGCTCAGAATGGGTTGAACCATAGAAGGTTGTTCTGATAAATTTAGCGAAGGATAAGAACAAAATTACAAGATAGAACAAAGCTTCTTGGAAGAAACGTAGACTCGAGCATCTTAACCTTCCACCATGTATTCTTTGAGCCTTACAAGAGGTTCACTTTTTTTTGGGACGGGGCCTTCCCATCTTTTTTTATTATTATTCGATTTATGGGTCGTACCACCCGCAGAGTCACTGAAGTATGAGCCCTTCAAGAGTGGACTTGCCAGGTGAAAAGTGCTCAACCTTATTTCCGTCTGATCATTGTTCACCATAAACAATTGGATCTAAAACCATGTTGTTTTTTCCCAGGGAGGATCTTCAATTTCATTCCCTGGCAACAACACCATTTTCTTAGTGCCGGGATTGAGCCCCAAGGTTCAAGGAAGGCCCGCTCTCGGGTAACAGTAGAACCAATTTAGACTGCGCCTCCGGCCTTGCATAGTCAGAGAGGTATATCTCACTTGTCTTCATATTTTACTCCGCATAAGATATTCGCTCAAGGATGGTCAAGAGGCTGGACTCCTGGAATGGGATAAAGTAGAGTGATGTGAGATGCAGGTGGGATTATCAGGGCAAGGGACCATTGGAAATTGAGTCAAAAACCTGAGTAGGGAACATTTGCATGAGGAAAAGAATGGCGTGGGGTTGCAGATAGAGGCAAGATAGTCATCAATCTCACAATCATGAGATATTTAGCTGGTGGTTAGGGGACGAGAGAGAACAAGCCATCACGCGGAGCACGAGCGAGTTGAATTCCACACAAATTTAGTTGAGCACCAGCGAGTTCAATTTCCTACATTTCTTGTTTTTTATTGATTGCAAGATTCACTGTGTAAGTGTCTCAAAATATCTATGCAAGTTGATGAATGTCTGTTTTTTCAGTTTTGTATTACATCTAACGTGCGAAAAGAGACCCTCAACTTCTTGCACACACCTCGATGTCTTTCATGATGATATGGGTTTGGATAGTAACATTAATACTGAGTTGGCATTAGCCAACTTGTATCTTAATGATCCAGTGCCGGTGACATAGTGATCCTGTGGAGGGGTCATCCTCCACACCAACAAATATTGATCCTCAGACGATTGAGGAGGAGGAGGAGGATACAACTGATGAGTTTGTTTATTCAGGCATAGAGGAGGACGAGGACTATTGATAGATGAGGCTCTTCATTCTTCCATTTTGATCTACAC
>LPNX010727937.1:274701-345792 GCA_001517045.1 Pseudotsuga menziesii
TAGAAATAATTTTAAATCTATTACCTTAATGCAGACGCCCTACATTTGAACGTTGCGAAAGTACATTTGAACGTTGCCAAGGTCTAGCGAGATACATATAAGAATAAAAGCTTGAATTTATTTTAATTTTATTTATATTTCCCTGTGCACTGTTTTTTAATTGAGCAACATCACTGAACCCAAATTCTGTTTGTTGGGCGCATCAACCTATTAAAGTGACAAGTTACAACCATGAGCAATGTGAATGCATCGGAAACCATGAGCGATGTGAATTCATGTAAACGGTCGAAAAAAAGTATTGTTGATGATTTGATGTCTTCTCTAAAAAAGCTAGAGAGTTCTTCCTTCTATAAACAATTTGTGGAAGATATGGAACGTACAGAATTCAAGGCACAAATAGAAAGAGTGACAGGCAGCAGTAATGATGATGACTATCCATACTGTTCAGAATTGGTACAGCTGGTAGTGTACGGAGTTGGAAGTATTGCGTATTCAGAAGTGAGTCGGATGCAGTTATGCCTTGCACTGCTGATGAAACGGAAATATGAATGGATAGACGATGTAGTTGTTTATGATCCCATTCTCACTTCCAACGAAAAACTAGCCATAGAAACCTTTTTCAGGGCTAATTTAAAACACTATCTTTATCTCACTCTTCCCAATGAAAACGAAAATTGCAGACGGAGGGTGGCAAGGCCAACGATGTTTTTCATGCCCCACCTTCCATATAAACTCATGAACAACTTGTTGGAGGCAAACTGGAAGGTTGAGAATCTGAATAAAATCATTATATTGGGTAATAGCTTTAGCGACCACAAGTTAACATATTATGATATTAATCCAATCCCTTGCGGTAAAGTGGATAGTAACAAGGATCGCAATGATAAGCATATTTTAGGCATTCTGAAGAATAATTATACAGTTGAGATGCCACTTCCAGAAACTTATCGACTGATTCAGACGAGTTATGTTTCAATCGATCCTAGTGATAGCGTGTGGATGCGTGCATTTTCAACTTTAAGCTGGCATTTCTTTCTTTTACATGATTCGACAGATCTCAATCTTCTATTATCGTAACAGTTAGAATTAGAACCCTAGCATTTAATACTATTACCCACCATCACTTTTCACTTCACTTCTCCGTTCAAATCTCTTGTCCATCACCGGGAGGCCGTAGATGATTCCAAAGGCAAGAGGCATTGTTTTCAGACGGTTTTATTGCCCATCAACAAAAGCAAAGAGAAAACTCGAACTCTTTACACAGTTGTAATATTTGTTTTTTCCATTTTACAAAATATAATTCTACCCAGTTTTATTTTGTTATCATTACTTTATTAAAATATTAGGTGTCATGTTTATGTTGAACATGAGATTATATACCTCCTGAAATAATTAAGTGCAAAAAATGTTTGTAAACTCAATGACATGAATATGTTGATATTCAATTGAATGTTACATGATTACATATAGATATATATGAAACTTGAGATGATACTCTCAAGACATAAGTGTATTGGTTATTTCTTAGGGCTTGTATTGTGGTCTAAGTCACTCTGTATGTCCTTTAAGATTCTAAATAATTTCTTGTATGCTGTAAATATATGTTTTACGCTAATTATGGATTGAACTAATATACCCATCCTTGTTGTTCTCAACCCTTAAAATCAAAACAATATTCTTCTTGAAGGACAATGATTCCTTCTAAAAGAAATTTATTATAGTCTAAGTAATCTCCATATACTATTTTAGTCTAGGTCATCTCTAGATACTATTTTCCCGAAGTCATACATTAAAAATCAAAATCCATGGTTTATGAACTTGAATATTAAATCATGGCCTAGGCTATAATAACCACCGGTGTTGTCTCCAATCGTGCAAATCAAACCCATATTCCTAGTGTATGAAATCATTTCATTTTTGAAGGCTTGTGACATGGGCCACATGGGCCATGAGCTCAATGGACGTTTCTTAGGAAATAAAATAATAGTACTTAACAACAAACGATGACTTCTTTTATCTCGGTGAACCATCTTTTTTGTTTCAATAATTGAAATTAGTCTTATTTTCTTATGGTAAGAGAAATATTCCTATTACAAATACCTATATCATGGTATAAGTCCTTAGACATAGCAAATGAGAATGAAAATATTAAATTGTAGAATATGAATCCATGATTTTGACCTATAGCATGGTTTATGGCCTCACTGTATGATCTATATAATGTGCCTAATCATTCCATTTAGGTTTATATACACTTCTGGTTAGTTTGTATATGCTCTCTCTCTATATTAGATAAATTTAGATAAATTCATTTATACTCTATATATGCTTGTTAATTCCTCAAGAAGATGCAAAGGTAAGCTAATTTAGCAATAGGAAAAGACTTAAGTAAAACACATGACCATAACTTCTATAATCTACTGATAATTGACCATCTCAAGATAAATGCATAATTCAATATAAAGATCACAACAATAAGGAGGTGTGCAAATGCATTTAGTTTTTTCACAAACCTCTACACATCAAACTATCAAAAAGTTCAAATGCAAAATAAGGGCATGCATATTTTAGAAAATACCATTATTTATCACTAATAATAAAATAAAAATATGAAAAAGATAACAATATCTTTAGTGGAACAAAAAGTTGATGAGGCACTAAAAGATGTCAAAATTGTCATAGGTGAATAATTAGGTTACACCATTAAATAGCGTGATACGAGAAAATAACCAAATCAATGACATATCCTAGAGAACATCTATTTTATTTGAGTGGAAAAGAAAACAAGTTGAAATTCCCCCATACCTACTTAAATGAAAAGAAACTCAAAGATTTCAAAAAACAGAAAACCCAAGCGGAAACATATACACATATCAAATGCCATCATGTACCCCAAAAAAATTGATAACTTTTGAAAGTATATTCAAGGACAACATCATCCAATATGGATGAAATTGGTCCTACGTTAAGCAAGGGACAAGTTTAGATGTTTGAGAAAATACTAGGAAAGATAGACCAATAGATGGATACTTTATAATTTTCAGGCATGGATGAGAAACACAAGGAAACAAATTGTGAAAGAACAAACCAACCTCAATATCATCACATATTGATGAATTTATAAATGTGGTTTTATAAATGGTCATCTTCAACATACAATGGACCAATTTGAAACCATTTACCAATCATAAAGCATTTGATAACAAATAAATGATGTAGAAACTAATGGATGGAAGGTCTCAATTAAGTAAACAATCATTTTCTCAATTTCTTATAGACAAGGGTTAGTGCAAGAAGACGAGGGACCTTTTATATGCAATCCTAGTTTTCAAAAACACGATCACGTTACCAAAAAATACAACACATTTTTGCTACATAACACTTGCTATGGTTCAACCCAATCTCGACATGTCATGGGGCATGTAGGATAGGAAACCATATCACATACACGTTATAGAACTACAAAACGTATATGCGATCTATAGTTCTAAAATGCATATGCGATTTGAAAAACTAAAATTAATTTATATAGACAGTTCAGAAACCCGCGGCCTATTCTACATATTAGGAACGCAAAACTGGCGACAATTTGGAGTGTTTTGGAGAAAATTGGGTGCTTGGGATTGTTGGAGGAGCTGATTTTTGTAGGAGGGGAGGAGATTCCATAGGTGAACTATCATCTAACCAGGTAATTCAATCACCCAAAGCATTATTTTTGTCAATTCTAAACCTAGAATATTGTTTTTTAATAGAATAATCAACCCAACAACTCCCAAGCTAATGTATGATGGATACAAGTAACGTATTTTTCATAGATCAAACTGAAAGAGGCTATAAGAAACAAAAACATCATGTCTAATAGATATTCAATGTTCCAAAAGGCTAGAAATAGATAAAACAAACACAAGTATAGAGTGTGTGTGGAAGGAGGCTAAAATTATAAGCTAAGGGTTTTAACAATATATATATATATATATATATATATATATACATTCAAATTAAAGACAAAGAAAGATAGAAAGCCCACATCATAATGAGAGAGAGGCATAAACAAAAAGGAACAAAAATACTATAAGAGAGACACAAAATTACTACTGAGTAGGGTTCTAAACAACACATATCTCATAATTCTCCACAATATGCAAGGGAGAGTAATGAAAAAGCTAGCTTATCTTCCAATTACAACAGAAGCCCTAGATATTACACACCAATTGGAAGAACTAACATAAAAATACAGTATAAGGCACAAGGTGTAAGAAACCCATGTTAGCAAACACAAGAACATGAATTCTGCTTCATTTATCCTATAAAAATAATAAAGAAAATTACAAACATGTGAGACCCTAGGTATCCCTAAGATCCCTTGATCTAGAAAAGACATAAATGACTTTACTCAAACAGTCTATGCCCTTGCATCACTAGGTTTATTAACCATTTTTTAAAATAGCAAAAACAATGGGTAATATATTTCTACATGTCGAGTCTCTAAGCTCATCTACAACCAATTGTAGTCTAGTCCACAAATTCTACATTTTTCCATATAACTTTTGGTTGCTTTCCATGTGTATACAACAATGGAAATGGTGAACACCCATGAACTACCTAGAGTGCGTCATGAGAGTGTTCCCAACCATGATTGAGTCAATTATATTTAGAGGATATGGTGGCATCCTTGTATCACCCCTTTTCTTGCCTCACATGTCCTAATAGTCCCTTGCCCCTTTCTTTTACATATCCAAGGGACGTAAAGGCCAAAACATGTCAAAATAGCACTGCTAAATTCAAAGAAGTTTAAACCCAAGTGTGCATGGAAAATTCACCAATGAGGGTGAAGAAGTGCCTTAACTTCTAGAAAGAAGTTGAACGAAACTCACTATTTAATTGTTAAATGTTTAATTTTAAGTTTTAAATGTATGTAAGTGAATGCCATTAAATTGCTTACTTGAGTTTGATTTAATTAACATTTTCAAATTTGAAGAGATGCCATTATATACCATGTATATGTTTCTAATGATTTCCCTATTGATTTTTTTTATTGCAGTTGTGGCTATGGACACAAATGCTGAAATACTGATTGAGCTTTCCCAGTTGAGAGGACTCAGTACTTCTTTTAGTGGTGGTGGTAGGATTCGACATTCACTTGCATCCACTTTGGACGCAATTGTGAGACTATTACATTGTCAAGCAACATGCTATATGATATTACATCATATAGAGAAATAAAAAGACAAGAGTACGCTGATGGGCTTGGCTACAATGCAATAAAAAAGTTGAAAATTACCAAAGAGAATATATTTTCATTGTTCAGGGACCCTCGTATGGGGGAAATCCCAAATGCAAATAGGCCACATATCTCTATCGAGTGGTGCACATATCAGCCATTTGTTGATAACTGGATGGACAGATGGTATATGGTTTTTGATATGCCACCACACAATAACAGGGAAATCCCCTTGTATTTACTTCAGAAGATGTATGCAGAGTTTGTGCTGGGTAAACACATAAACTATTTTGATATATTACCATTTCAGGGGATTGGTGGGGGGATGCCCCAAAACCAACCTAATTCCAAGTTTCTAGACGTTGATCGCCCTATCCCTGCACCTTGCAGGTAGTTTCCTGGGCCGGATGTCCCACCTGTACATCATGTTATTCCACAGACACGTGATGCATATTTGAGTTTGGCATGGACAGTTGGTCGTCATAGCACTATGGTTCAACATATGGGTGAGGAAGGAACATCTGTCGATGGTGTGGTACATACACCATGTCATCACGGTGTAGGACCATATTCTAGTGTAGTACCACCCACTAGTGCAGTACCCCCATCTAGTGCAAAACCATCTACTAGTGCAACACCATCAACACATTCCCATCATATTTTTGAGACTCACGAGTGCACATTGTGTGGTCATCCCTGCTATGGTATTTTTTCAAATGTTGCCTTCAGTGGGTTTTTGAGTGATGTATGTATATGGTTAATTGTAATAAATTCTTCATTTATTTTCCTCTTTGTACACATATGTATAGTTTGAGCTAATATATTAATTTTGTGAACTTATAGTTGATGTTTTATGCCAGAAGCAATGCCCCAAAGTTCCATGTTCCACATTCTACAGAGGGGTATGACATTCCATCCACTGATCCCTTGGTTGGTGGAGAGATTCCTATAGCACCCATTGTCGTATCTCACACCGAGGTAAAAATTTTAAAATTTCAGTTTTTTAATACTTGTTAATCTGTTAATTTCCACATACTCTACATATTAGTTCACTAATGCTATCTATGGTCTAATATTTACAATTATTAAACTTGCAGATGCCAGATCCTTCACAAGGGAAAGTAGTGATGGAGATAGAAACGATGGTCGTACCGATCGAGGAAATATCTGGGCATGACATTCCATCCACTGATCCCTTGGTTGGTGGAGAGATTCCTATAGCACCCATTCCCGTATCTCACACCGAGGTAAACATTTTAAAATTTCATTTTTTTAATACTTGTTAATTTGTTAATTTCCACATACTGTACATGTTAGTTCACTAATGCTATCTAATGTCTAATATTTAGAATTATTAAACTTGCAGATGCCAGATCCTTCACAGGGGAAAGCAGTGATCGAGGTAGAAACCATGGTCATTTCGACTGAGGAAATATCTGGGCATGACATTCCATCCCCTAATCCCTTGGTTGGTGGAGAGATTCATATAGTTACCATTGTCGTATCTCACATCGAGGTAAACATTTTAAAAATGTCAGTTTTTTAATACTTGTTAATTTGTTAATTTCCACACATTGTACATGTTAGTTCATTAATGCTATCTATGGTCTAATATTTACAATTACTAAACTGACAGATGCTAGATCCTTCACGGGGGAAAGCAGTGATGGAGGTAAACATTTTAAACATTTAAAAAATGCCATCTTTTAAATACATGTATGTTTGTTGAATCATGCATGTATAACTACATGAAATATTGTTGACTATAGGCACCAACCGAAACACCTGGACCATTTCCTAGAGTTGTATCTCCTCATAGGCCATATGTGAACAAGGGTCATGTGTATATGAGGCAGCCTACCCCTAGCAAGAGTCCAGTTGTCCACGAACATGGAGCTATTGATACCATGGTAATGTATATCCTTTGACGATATTTCTTGGTTAACTTGAAATCCAGTGCATAAAATGTTTTGTTAATGTTTGATTTGCATGTTTACTACATCAAGAGCTAGAGTTTACTATTGAAAACCTTATAGGGATGGTTGATGCAGTAGTCAGTCCTGCATCTACAATGGCAAAAGTCACATAGATGTACAACTATTTCAACATGATCGTTACATAGTTTATTATTGTTGGCATATGTTTATTCATGCATGTCTAACTATTTCAACATTTGGTGATTGTAGCCACCAACAGCACGAGTTATTGATGCAACAGTCAATGTGGTATCTGCAATAACAACAAGCTTCACAGAGGTACAACTATTTGATCTTGATCTAGACATAGTGTGTTATTGTTTTCTATTGTTTATTCATGCACATATCTAACTATTTCAACATTTGGTGATTGTATCCACCACCACCACCACCAGTTCCTACCCCCTCTAGTTCGACCATCGATGAGACCATCCTTGATGTTCAACCAACAAATCCATCTGCTACACAAGGAACACAATCCCCTTTGTCACAGTCTCTCACTGAGGTGAGATGTCCATTAATGACCAATTGTTCCATGCAATCTTCATTAACATTTTGATAATTGTTGAGTTAATTTAGATATGGTATTTTATTGACCTAATGTATTAGTACATAGTTATTTGAATTTAACAATTGATATTTAATTTGTAGGATCCAGAGATGCACACTGGTCCTAGAGTTGTGCCTACAAAATCAACCTCGAGAAATAACAAGAGGAAGCTTGAGTTTTGATGTGTCTTATGGTATATGCACATTTCGATACATGTACATGTGGCTTGGACAGTTTTGGATACATGTACTTTTGGAGACATGTACATTGATATTTCACTTACATGTACATGTGGCTTGGGTAGTTTTGGATACGTGTCGATGTGGCTTGGATAGTTGTGGAGACACATGTAATTTTGGATATATATGTACTTTTGGAGACATGTACATTGACATTTCAGTTATAAATGAATGATACATTTCTTTTTGAATTTGTTCTTTGGTTTCCACATGTTCTTGTGTCAATCTATTGTATTGATTTGTGTGGATTATCTATTACTTATGAATGCACTATGTCAAAAGAAAAACTATTATATTTAAAGGTTTCAATGATCTCACTACATGCACACTAAATTCGAAGATCTTGCTCGTGTAATTTAATAAATATAAGTGCAATACAATGTATTTCAAGTTTTCAATGAACTCACTACATGCACACCAATTGGATATATCTAATTAAAAATTGTGAGTTTGGACATGATTAAATTACAAGTTAAGTCAATGCTCAAGTGTAATTTAATAAAACTAAGTGCAATAGATGCTTCACATTTCATCAACGACCAACAATGCTATTCAACAAATCTCATGCACCCAATGAATAATCACTCATCATTAAAGGAACTACAATAGAATCCAAAGACCAAGAACCAACTTTGTGAATCAACATGATTTGAAGCATAAGTCCACTGGATTTGAAAAAGTTGAGTTGGACATTAGATTGATTCTAAATTGAGCTGTGACAATAAGATAAGATCAGGGTTTCCTTGGTAGGGTTATGGTTATGGGCCATGCATGTTAAACAATAAACCCTAGTTGGGGATAGGGTTTTCCAATTTGGCCTTCATTGGCGTGAAATGCATTGTCCAAGTTTGGCCCTCATTGGCGTGACTACATTGTCCCCTATTGAATGAAACCCTAGTTTCAGAAATAACCATATACAGTGGTCACCGGGCAATGGACAGGTAGGGGAGCCCCACCCTAGCTAAAATCCCATGTCACTAATCCAACGAAATTGACGGTTCATTGATTCGAGGCTCGAGCATCGATCTATGGTGAGTTGCAGGTCACCTCTAGATACCATTCAGGGACACCTAGTGGACTTGTGCTTGGTGCGCAAAAAACCTCACGGAGCTACAATTTTGAATTTTGTCAACTCCTACTAGCATGTTTGGGAATGGGAAACATGGAAACACCAACCGCATCCCCATCGTATGTGGCTTTCCAACTTTGGCCCTCGTTGGCATGACTACATTGTCCCCTACTGAGTGAAACCCTAGTTTCAAAAACTACCATAGACGGAGGTCACTGGGAAATGGATAGGAGGGAGAGGCCCCCCCTAGCTAAAATCCCATGTCACAAATCCAATGGAATCAAACGTTCGTCGATCGAAGGCTCGAGCATCAATCTATGGTGAGTTATAGTTCACCTCCAGATACCATTTAGGGACGCCTGGTGGACTTGTGCCCGGTGTGCAAAAAACTTCATGGAGCCACAATTTTGAATTATGTCAACTCCTGCTAGCGTGGTTGGGCATAGGAAATATGGAAACACCAATTGCATCCCCACCTTCAGTGGATTTCCAACTTTGGCACTCATTGGTGTGACTGCATTATCCCCTACTGAGCGAAACCCTAGTTTTAGAAGCCAGCGTAGATGGAGGTAACCGAGCAATGGACAGGAGTGAGAGGCCCCCATATAGCTAAAATCCCACCTCACAAATCCAACGGAATCGACAATTCGTTAGTTGAAGGCCCGAGCATCGATCTATGGCGAGTTGTTGGTCACCTCCACATACCATTCACGGAAACCTGGTGGAATTGTGCCTGTAGCTAGGGTTTTCACCCTAGCTTGTGCTAATGAGCACCTACTAAGGAATCTGGATTCCTTAGTAGCAGTTCAATGATATATGAATTAAATGATGATAAACTGAAGCAAAAACCAATCTAAATACGTTCTTGAAGCTAAAACAGTAAAATGTAAATAACATGAAACAATACGGTGAAAAGTAAATAATATAAAGCAGAAACGGTAAAGAAATGAATAATGATCTTTATTGAAGTTACCTCCAATGAGGAGGTTGATGGAGTCCGTTGCACTGGTCTGATGTCGGTGGCTTCGAGCTCCAAGCTGCTTCTTCTCCTTCTCCGGTGGTGGAAATGGGCCAAAAAGAGTTCTCAATGGTGAAAGTAGCTTAATGATAAGCTAGGGTTTCAAGAATAATTTCGGCAGAGGCAGGATGCTTATGATAATGGATATGGAATAATGGGTCTCCATCACTTATTTATAAAACCATGTGGTTTAGGTCAGCTTTTTAGGGTTTTAGCTGTTTAGGGTTTCAGCTATTTAGGGTTTCTTCTTTTTTCCTCATTATTTTATATATTTTTTATTCCTTTTTGGATATTTTTGGAGGAAAAAAGGATTTTATAGCCTTTTGGAGGCATTTGAAGCTTTTTTGGTGACCTTTTAGATGGTTTTATGGGTTTTTGATGGAGATATGGTAGGAAAGTGGACAAATGAGCCATGTAATGGGGTAGATGAGGTAGTTAACCATTTTTGGGTGTTAACAGATTGCCCCCTGATGTGTGAAGGCAGGAGCTCATCGTATGGCCGATGGACATCATGAGTCATATTTGGTTTGTCTTGGGGTGTGGAGACGAGAAGGAAGCAACTGAAGTCCAGGACACCGATCTCGAACCACCTGCAAGGACTGAAAAAGTACATAACCTCAATAATGGATGAGGGATCATCTGATAATATGGATGAGGCGGGCATTCCCATGCTCGTATCAGAATATAATATAGCAATATAAATGGTCCTCAAATACTGGATGAGGAAAAAATCTCAATATATGGACGAGGCGGGCATTCCCATGCTCGTATCAAGATACATAAAAATCACTTGTGAGGCCCAAAATGAAGGACCTGTAGTAGATAATCACTGTGCATATCATGAGGGTCCGGAAGGGACACAAATCTGGAACATACTGCTGAGCTGACTATGTCTGAGCTGAAAAACTGATACACTGGAATGGCAGCAGTGCTACTGAATGTGGTTTTGAAGGAACTGATGCGCTGCTGGATCAGAGTGACAAGGGTCACACTTGTAAGGGTACACTGATCTGGAACTGAACTAGGTACTCAAAGAAGCATAGAACTGAATGGCTTCTGAATACAATCGCCAACGCAGCCCGAATATCCACAGGAACATATAACTGGGCATTCCGAAGTGATTCACCAATGTGCTAGAGTCGGGGGAAATCCGGGGTCTTCGACACAGAATGGAAAGGATATACATCCTGCGCGATTCTCAACGATGCGAAGAAGGTACTGAAGTCGAGCATGTGAGAAAAAACTATTCGGAGAGGCAATGATGAGTCCTCCCAAAATGGTCCGTAGGCACCCATCACAGATGGTGATGGGTCCAAGGCGCAGGGGCCTCTAAGTATATCCTCTGGAATAGATGGGTTGTCGTCGACAGAGGGAGACCTGCAACTATCAAGGCAATGATGCTTCCTTGACAGGAGCACGAGGTGAAAAACCGAAATGTGATAGTACTGATGGCAGGGGTGATAAACTGGGGGGAATGACTGGGCAAGTAGAGTAGGTGGACTCAAAATTCCTTCATTCAGAGTGTGGTGGCGGGGATGATCGGGCAGCATATGAAACTGACTGGTGGGAAAGGGAGTATATCGGTATAGCAAAATGGTAGGAGACTGCAGAATACTCTGAAAAAAGGCGACCTGATTGGGGGTGCTGCCGAGATGATCGATCATAGCGCCAAGAGGCGCAGGGGGAGTGCTTCATGGGTTAGGGAACTTGAAGAAGTGTGGATATAAAATGGTACTATCCGGTGGATTTGACGAGCCCAGGACAGTTCATGCTCGTGGTTGCTTTCAATTTTAAGGAGTCTGAAAGCAAATAAGAAGACTCTGAAAGGATGAAATGTTACTGGCATGTGGATTTGTCGAGCCCATGACAGTTCATGCTCGTGGTTGCTTTCATATTTAAGGAGTCTAAAAGCAAATAAGAAGGCTCTGAAGTAATGAAATGGTACTGTCATGTGGATTTTTCGAGCCCATGACAGTTCATACTTGTGGTTGCTTTCAATTTTAAGGAGTCTGAAAGCAAATAAGAAGACTCTGTATTGATGGAATGGTACTGTCATGTGGATTTTGCGAGCCCATGACAGTTCATGCTCGTGATTGATTTCAATTTTAAGGAGTCTGAAAGCAAATACGAAGACTCTGAAGTTGGAATGGTCAGGCAAGGAGGAAGTGTTCAATTAAGGAACATTTATGATGATCAGACCTGATGGCGGGGTGGAACACTGGTGAGCCTCCTTGTAGGGGGGATGAATGGTGGAAAAATAGCGAAACCTTTGCAGTATGACAGGAGTGAATGGCTCATGTAAAAAGTGTGGAACAATCAGACGGCGGCCGATGGGGCGCACTAATCAAGGTAGCAAGATGTCAGGACACAATGTTATGATTGTACCTAGGGGAGAGCGAGAAAGTATCTCAAGCATCATCACGAGCTCGGAAAGGTGATTCCGGTGATATAAAAAGTACTAAAAATGGAGGGCGGCCAAAGTAGCACGCAAACCGAGACGACTATTGATGTCTAAAAAATGGGCAAAAAATGATGTAGTCAAAAAGATGCAGCGAGGTGACCATTAGGATGATCTAGTCGTGCTGATTCCAATGGTGGAAACGGTTCGAAAAACGGATTCCAGATGGGTTCACAATGGCCAAAACAAGAACAAAGTCGACGGACTACAAATAGTAAGTGGGCCCAATGTGACACGTCATTTGTACTATTCGAGATTGATTTGCGATAGGAGTGAACTAGAGCTTACGGGTGATTTCTGGACGATCTGACCGGTGGATTCGAGATTCGGGAGAGCCAGGTATTCTGTTAAACCGACACTTGTTGTGATTTTTTGGGTTGGGGGGTTGGTGGGGCCCATGGGGGGCTGTTGTACGGTCGATAGGTGTGGACCGCGGGTTCAGCGGTCGAAATCGCGGTCTCCGACCGCGGGTTTGACTTGGACAGCCGCGGTCAGAGGTCGCGACTGTCGGGCTTGACAGCTGCGGTCTGGACCGCGACTGTCGGGCTTGACAGCTACGGTCTGGACCGTGACTGTCGGGCTTAATAGCTGCGGTCTGGACCGCAACTGTCGTGCTTAACAGCTGCGGTCTGGACCACGACTGTCGGGCTTGACAGTTGCGGTCGGGACCGCGACTGTCGGGCTTGACAGCCGCGGTCTGGACCGCGACTGTTGGGCTTGACAGCCACGGTCTGGACTGCAGCTGTTCTGGGTTATGGATGGGTGGGGCAGGTCTGTTATTTGGTCATGAGCCTAATGAGACTTCTTTGTTTGATTTACAGGATGCCACGGGTGATATGGCGTGAGAGGGAGATGCCAGAGGATCTAGTGACTGCCATTCGAGAGGACCATCGGGTGCGGTCCATGTTGGCGCTCTTCGGACTACTAAAGTTCGCGGAGATTCCGATGATATGGTCAGCAGGATTGCTGCTGAACCGCTTGATTGATTTCTGGGAGCCCGAGACACAGGCGTTTCGGGTGCAGGGAGAGAGGGTGGACCTCACCCTGGTCGATGTTTATTTCATGACGGGGTTACCCTGCCTGGGGCGGGTAACAGATACACAGCCGCGGGGCTCTGCAGATCTCGATATAGATGACTTGGCAGCGTGCTTTTGCAGGGCAGACGCGAGGGTGCATAGGAATGCACTCCGGATTCAGGATTTACGGGAGCCAGCTGTACAGGGGATGGCAGCATGTGTCGTACGGATTTTGGGATCCCAGTCACCTGAGAAGGTGTCTGGGGGTCAGATGCATATTGTAGAGCGAGTGCTGGCTGGGACGTACTATGCGTGGGGCCAGATGTTCCTGACCTGCGTGCAGCGACAGCTGACCGCAGCGAAGGAAGTTGGAAAGGGATTCTGTTTTGGTTTGTTTCTAGTGGCATTCTTCATGGAGAGGGTCCCTACCCTGCGGCCGCGGGTGCCGGTCAGAGAGGGAGGCCTAAGGGAGCCCCGGATGATCCGGTGGGGAGAGATGATGCGTCGCCGGGGCGACGGGGACATGGGGTGGTATTTCACTCAGGAGCTGTATATGCAGTGGCTTCATCTACCACTGGCGTTGGAGGACTATCCTTACAGAGGCATGGACTACACAGGGGATCCAGATGCGCCACGGCCACCTGGACAGGCATGGGGTCCAGACGGTATGTATGATTTTAATTGTTTTGTCCAGTTTTTTATGTTATATATGATATATATGGTGACTGACGACTCGGTGTCTACAGATGTGGGTCCGAGGCCGCCGCGAGATCATGTGCCCCGTAGAGGGGTTGTGGCCATGCCAGCTCTACCTGGGCGAGGGGAGGTGCATCGGCGAGACGCGGATGGGGCACTGGAGTCTGTACGGGTGTTGCTAGGCCGGCTGCTGACGGGAGTGAGTGATGCGGGGTGGGAGGACCTTCCTCGAGATGTGATTCGGGATTGTAGGCGGGCGCCTCGGGATTTCAGAGGGATAGCTCTCCGGGTGGCTCTCTTGGCGGAGAGGGCACGAGCACGGGCACCGAGGCCCAGGCGAGATGAGTACTCGTCAGAGGAGGAGTAGGAGGAGGAGTCAGAGGCTGCTGACACGGATAGTGATCCAGGGTATGATTCCCACTAGGGAGAGCAGGGGACTCTCCCTGATTTTTTGTAGCTGTCGCTTGTATTTTATGAGCTTTGAGGGATGTACATATATATATTTTGTATAGCTGAGTACTGGGGTACTCAGAACATGTATAGTTCTGAACATGTGTTTTTGAATTGTATATATATATATGCACGTGGATGCACATTTTTTGGTGATATTGTCTCATTGGTACACACGTGGATGCGCTTTATGATGTGTTCTATGTTGATACTGCACGTGGATGCAAGTAGTCTAAGCTGTTGGGCACGTGGATGCCCCCTTTTTGATATGATATGATGTATGTATGACTAGGCACGTGGATGCCCCTATGGATGCAAATGTCATTTTTATGGTTTATGTTTTATGTATGCAAATGTTGATGCAATGCAGTCGTTTTGGTTTTTTGTATATTTGGATGATATGCTATGGGGTAATGATGCATGATGGAGGTGTTACATAGTGTGATTGATATGCCAGTCTAGGACATTGTTCGCCATTTGATCTGCGACACTATTGTAAGCTCTTGGGACATGTGTGAATGTGATGGTTTCAAACTTTCGGCTAAGTTGTTTTGTACGCAGGAATTTTCTAAATAGGCAGGGATCACGCACCTGGTAGCAGTTGTTGAGCTGGGAGACAAGTAGCTGGGAGTCCAAGAACACATGAAGGTGACGTATGCCCATCTGGAGGGCAGCAGTTAGGAGACCGGTCACAGCATCATACTCCGCCTAGTTATTGGTAGCAGTGCCGATACATATGCCGTCAAGGTGGATGTGTTCGTTGGAAGGGGAGTATAAGACCCATGCTGCAGAAGCTAGGTTGGGAGACCAGCGGCTGGCACCATCAGCGAAGCCGATGTAACAAGGTGGAAGAGGATCCATCTGTGGGCATGCAAAAATGTGATGAATGTGAGATTGTGGTAAAAAACGGTGAAAAACAAAAAGAGAGCAAACTGTGCAAATGCGGACCAATGAGGTCGGGGTTTCGGTTATGGGTAGAAACGTTTAAGATACAACCCATTCCGGGGGTTGGAGAAGGGTCGTCCTTCAGAGTCTGCTAAAATGTATGCCCCCTTGCCGAGGCAAGTTTGCACAATGTAAGGGCCTTGCCACATGGACTCGAATTTTCCTTTACCTTTTCTGTCGTTGGCTTGGTCAAAGGCGAGGACGAGGTCCCCTTCGTGGAAAGTTCGAGGGTGGACATGTTTGTCATAATGGGCTTTGGAGCATGTTTTGGCAGCTTCGATATTCTGGAGAGTAGCACGACGATCTTCATCGGCTTGTTCGAGGGATAGCAGACGTTGCTCAAGGGGGAGGTATCGGGGAGAAGCTCAATAGCGATGTGTAAGGCAGGTATCTGACACTCAATGGGGAGGACAGACTCTACACCGTGAACTAAATGAAATGGGGTAAAACCAGTGGCGGTCTTGGTGGATGTACGGTAAGCCCATAAAGCAGGAAATAGCATATGGTGCCAATTTGACTTATGCCGATCGACGGTGCATTGGAGTATGGTTTTCAAGATTTTGTTAACTGCTTCTACTTGACCGTTCCCTTGGGGGTAGTAAGCCGAGGAAAATTGGTGTTCGAACTTGAGGAGGGTGGATAACTCGCGCCACACACAATTTTCAAAATGTGATCCATGGTCAGATACCAATTGTTTAGGGACTCCAAATCTAGTGATGACATGGTTGAAGAAGAAACGAGCAGCAGTGTCAGCCTTACAATTGAAGGTGGGCATGGCTTCCGCCCATTTGGTGAAATAATCAACGGTGACAATGATGTACTTATGGCTGTTCGTTGATGTGGGTCTACACTCCATGAAGTCGATGGCCCACTTACAAAAGGGACCAACAGTGACTACTGGGTGTAACGGAGCAGGTGGCGTCCGAGCTTTGGGGGCGAAAAGTTGGCAGTTATGGCAATGCTTGACCACATTGATGCAGTCAGTGAAGAGTGTGGGCCAGAAATATCCGGCGCGGATGACCTTTTGGGCAGTGGCCATCCCTGAGAAATGGCCGCCGCAGGCACCGCTATGACAATCATTAAGGACTTGTTCCGCTTCCTCATGTGTAAGGCAACGACGAAGAATTGTGTCGATTCCTCGCCGGTAAAGGACATCTCCAATGAGGAGGTAGCGAGAGGCATGGTGACGGATACGACGACGTCTGTTTCGAGTGACTGTGGGTTGAAACTTCTGCGTGCGTAGGTATAACAAGATATCCCCGTACCACGGGTCATCGGATGAGATGGTAAATAAGTTATTATCGGGTAACTCTTCGGAGATAGGTGGGGCTGGGATAAAGGAAGGGAGATCCATCATGAGCTGGGAAAGCGCAAGGGCTTTGGTGCTCTTGGGTGTTCGGAAAGTAAGGTCATATTCTTGGAGGATAATGACCCATTTGGCCACACGACCTTGCAGGAGCCGCCGATTTAAGAGATAGACCATGGGGTTAGAGTCGGCGACGACTGTGGTATGACTAAGTAAAATGTAGTGTCGCAACTTTTGGATAGAAAAGACCACTGCTAGGGCTAGTCTCTCCTCATGTGGATAACGTAGGGGTGGGCCGGACAAGGTCCGGCTAACGTAGTAAATGACATGTTCTTGTCGTGAGGTGTCTTCTTGGACCAGGACTCCTGACACAGCATACTCGGATGCCGAGATGTAGAGGATGAAATCTTGAGAGAAATCCGGAGGGGAGATCAAGGGGGCTTGTGTGAGAGATTTCTTGAGGGCATTAAATGCAGCTTCGGCTTGCTCGTCCCAGAAAAAGGGTACTTGGGTACGGAGTAGGCGCAGGAAACCATGAACGATTGTGGCGTAATCGGGAATGAAGCGTCGAAGGAAATTAGATCGCCCTTGCAGACTTTGGAGCTGCTTGAGTGTTCGAGGAGAGGGAAGGTCTAAGATGGCTTGGACTTTCAGTGGATCAACAGTAATTCCTTGGTGGGAGACAATGAACCCCAACAATCGGCCTGCCAGAACGCAAAAAACACACTTGTGTGGGTTCAAGCGGATCTGATATTTGCGACAACGCAGAAAAACTTGTCGAAGGTCGTTTAGGTGGTCTGATCGTTTTTGGGAACGAGCTGTAAGGTCATCTAGGTATACGAGTAGGATGTGGACCAAATCATGAAAACAATATGTCATGGCCCGCTGGAATGTTGCACCAGCATTTTTGAGGCCGAAGGGCATAACGCGATAGGAGAAAGTGCCCCATGGGGTAGTAAAGGAGGTCTTGTATTGGTCTTCCTTGCGGATTTGTATCTGATTATATCCGGAAAAACCGTCCATAAATGAGAGGACTTCATGCCCCGCACACGCATCGATGAGCTGGTCAATGAATGGCGTAGGGAAATTGTCTTTGGGACAAGCGCAGTTTAGATCTCGGAAGTCAGTGCATACTCTAAGGGTGCCTTGTTTCTTGTTGACAGGAACAGGGTTTGAAACCCATGTGGTATAAGCAATAGGATAAATGAATCCTGCTGGGCGAAGTTTCTCGATCTCTGTTTTGACAGCTGGGAGTTTGGAGGGGTGTATGGGACGCTGTTTCTGACGAACGGGGGTTATATCAGGCCATGTGTCGATGTGGTGTTCTATAATGGCAGGGTCAAGGCCAGGCATTTTGGTATAGGAACAGGCAAAGACATCGCGGAATTCTTTGAAGAGTGCTTTGTACTCGTCGACCTCTTGCTCAGTGCAAGATGCTCCTAACGCGATGAGTTTAGGGGTGCCCCCGGGGGCAACAAGATCGATTTGGATAACAGGTGAGATGTTGGCCTTGTTACCTTCTTCGAAGGCGTCAGGAGCAGGAATGGGTTCCTTGAACCAGTCGACCTTCGGGGGAAGGAAGTCTTTGGATTCCACTGCAAATTGAGGAGCAGTGCTAGAAGATGGTTCATATGGGAGAAAGTATGAACGATGATGCATGTCATCCCAGGGATAATCTGGGGCGGTGAGAGCCTCAAGAATTTATTCATCACTGTAGAATGTTCGGGTTGTCAGATCGGTTGCCGGGGGTGTGGTGATGGAAGAAAACATATAAATGGTCTCGAACTCTTTGGAAGAAGAAGAGTCCGGGGGGTGGATCTCCACAATGGGGAGTTGGGTTGTCTCAAGATCCAGATCTGAGGGGAGGATCTCCACAATGGGGAGTTGGGTTGTCTCAAGATCCAGATCTAAGGGGATGATCTCTTCAATGGTGAGGTTTGTCGTCTCCAAATCCAGATTGTTCATCTCAAAGAGAGCTATTCTGTACTCGGGGAGATCGGGACATTGATGGGAGTAATGCCCGTAAACATCACATAAGGCACATGAGTGGTTAGTGCGTAGGGATTTATCGTGAGGCATAGGGGTTGAATCTAGATGGACAACCGGGATAGTGGGGTCGTCGTCGAGCATTTGCATGTATTCCTTTAATGCTGGTAATTGAGGACATAGGTGAGTCGCATGGCCCAACTCATCGCATAGCGCGCATTTGGGAGGGGCACGGAATACAGGGGGGTTTTGGATTGTCTTAGGAGGTGGGACAGCAGTGTAAGGTTGGGGGCCTCTGCCCCTAGTGGGTTTGGTAAAAATAGGGGGTGGTTTCGCGGGGGTTGACGGGGTAGAGGCACCAGGAGGTGGTCGACTAGTAGTGGCAATGGGTTGCACTGGTTGCAGGACGACATCGGGTGTCGGCGGACGAACTGGAGGCGAAAGATACCAAACGGGTAATCCTAAGGTTAAACCAGGGAGGCTAAGGGTAGCCATGACTGGGGTGCTAACCACTCTTGAGGGAGGGAAAAGGAAAGGTATGGTATGTATGGGTGTGGCACCAATGTGGCTAGGTACAAAAGGGGGTTGAGGCAACAACGGTGGTTGATTACTAGGGGTTCTTGTGTGGTGGGACAGAGTCAATAAGTCGGCCACGTCAGTAGTAGATGACGATGCTGGGAGAGATGGAAAAGTGGAGGTCATCGGTGTATCTGAGTAAACTCCGGGCCCCACAGAAGAAACCAAGGAGGTGATGGCATCCGGAATAAGTTGTTCAACTATGGGGAGCATGGGCCCTATAGAAGAAACGGCTGTGTTGGGGTCACCCGAGATAGTTTGTTCAATCATGGGGAGAACATTTTCGGGTGTTGCGGTGGCCTTGGGATCGTAGTACGTGAGTTGGTCAACTTTGACCACGCGGCCCTCATGAGGGAACATCATGATGCGAAAAACGGTAGAAGCAACTGCCCGCATAGCATACATGTAGCTGCGGCCAAGTAAAAGGTTGTAGTCAAGCTGGGCATTGATAACCTCGATGTTTATCAGGACCATTTTACCAGCCAGCTGGACGGGGACATTGGTTAATAGGCCTTGTGGTTGAGCTGAACGGCCGTTGTAGGCTCGCAACGCAGTGGAGGACGGTTGGAGAGGGGGGGATCCCATTTTCTGCCAGATGGAGATGGGCATGACACATGTAGAGGCACCTTCATCAATAATGCATCGATGGACGACAAAATTCTGGATGGAGACAGAAACTTGGAAAGATAAATTGGAGGGCAGGCGGGGTTCGGATTGGTCCAAATCATATGCCATTAACTGCGAATCATGTGGATCGATAGCCCCAATGGCTGAGAGTAAAGTCTTACGCTGCGAAGGGCAATTTCTTAAGACTTCTAACGTAGACATGGCTGCTAGAGATTGGGCTAAGTCGTCTACGATATTGTAGTTTGACGCAGCTCGCGCATTAGGGTTGTTATTGATACGGCGAAGTGGGAAACGGGGTGCTTTGGGAGCTCCATCTAGTGGAGGTGGAGATATACGTAACGGCTGATCGGTGGGATGAGCGGTAGTGGGGTTATTGGCGGGTGGTGCTTCCGGGGTGGAGCCATATTGGTTACGTCGGGTCTGGAGGTTGACCTCATCGGAGGACATCATCAACAGATGGTGGGTACCTAAGTCAGACGGGGGTTGATCAGGAGCAGCGTAAGTGATTTGTTGGATAGGCGCAGTAGCTTGAGGGGGAGCCAATTTTTCATTGTTCACTAAGCCTTGGTTTGGTAAGGGGTTTTGGAGCACCAAAGGTGGCTGCTGAGGTTGTGGGGGATTGGGTGGTGCTTGAGGAGCCGCCTGTCCTTGGCGTAGTCTATCAGCAGCCAAAAGTTGTTGAACGCACTCCATATGCGGACAAAAATGTGTGTAGTGTCCATAGACCCTGCAAACAGAACAAGGGAAGTTTGTTCGCAAGTTGGGGTTTTTAGCCTACTTGGGTGGGCGATCGGGGTTTGGGTTGGTAGGGGTCGCGTTATTATTAGCAAGGGGATTAGGGTGTTGACCAGCTTGCTCGGCCTGCTGGTTGTTCCCACGATTTCGGCCCCTACCACAGTTTTGTTGGCCCTGGTTGCGTTGGTTGTTCTGGTTTTGCGGCGGGTTTTCTTGGGCGTAAACCTGCCCTTGGGTAGTAGGTGGATTTTGAGTTTGCGCAGGTGCGGGAGCAGGTTGCGGTGGATAATATGGAGGTGGAGGCTGCACTGGCGTGGCTACTTGAGGGGGTTGTTGATAGTGTTGTGGAGCGGGTTGTGGGTTTTCCGCAGGGGCTGGCTGTGGCTGATAATAATGAGGTTGGGATTGTGGTGGCGCAAGAGCTGGTGCAGCCTGCTGGTGGTAGTATGGCTGAGGTGCGACTGGGGAGGGGTAAGCGGAAGTCATATTTCCGAAACACTGAGGTGGACATGAGGGTCCATGGGTATGGTGGTGATGGGGCATGTGAGCATACGAGTTGGTTGCTCCAGACTGTGATGTAGCCCACGAAAGTTCAGGTCCAGGAGTAGGACGGGCTATGGAAAAGGGCTGAGGCTGCGAAGAGAGGAGGCCAATGATGCCATCGGCAGCGTGGGATGCCCCCGGCGCATCGTGATGTGGGGGATCGCCTCGAGGGGCGTCCGGTATGATGGTGTAAAGATAACCCGACTGGGCATAAATGAGATCAAACTGCTGGGCCTTAAGGATAGCCTCTTCTTCAGTCTGGGGTCGTTCGGCTGCCACATCCTTAGCAATGAGCGGAAGGAGGGACTTGAGGAACCAATCTAGGAAGATCCGGTCATCTAGCTTGATTTTGCATAGGCTACGGCGTCGCCGCCATTCATGGATGTGGTCGGTGATGTGGGTAGCCGTGTTCTGTCTGCATGATAGGAGGATCTTGACGCTTGCGTCATAGCGAACAGGTAACTGGAAGAACTAGAGGAAGGTCGAGGCCAGGGACGTAAAGGTGGTGTGGGTTCCGTGGGGTTGCTCGATATACCATTTGGTAGCCGAGCCAGTGAAAGTGCACTGTAATAAATGGAGGCGAATGGAGTCGTCTACTATGGAATTGGAGGAACACCATAGATGGAAAGACATGATATGGTTCTGCGGGTCCTCACCTGCCTTACCCTCAAACTTAGGGATGTCAGAGGGGAGTTTGGTAGGCATGTGGGGCCACACAGGGTTGTGCCGGATGGGGTCGTTGGTTAACCTGGCTAGGTCAGGTAGGTTGAGGCTAGCCATGTATGGCAAACTGGATGGAGGGTGTGACACGGTAGTGGGTTGGACCATGTTGGGGCCCATGCCCCCAGGTGGAGGGGTCATATGAGGGATGTTACCCCCAAGTGGGGGAACTACGGTGGCATGAGAAGGTCCTGCGCCAACAAGGGTGGTAGGAGTTACTAATGGAGTGGGTATGGGTATTCCTGTCGTGGGAATAGGTACGGTGAGGGGAATGGTAGACGGGCCTCCTATGGAGGGCATACCCATGATAGGTGTAGTAACTGGTATAGTGGTGGATGTACCACCGGTGGTCCCTATAATGGAGGGATTGGGATTCACGCCAGCCATGGGGCTAGTGGGGGCAGTGTAAAGAGTGTTCTCGGAATCTGGTGATGGGGTCCTATGCCGCTGACGAGTGGAGTCGAGTGACAAGGCTCGAGATCTACGGTGATGACGGGTGGTGTCAAGTGAACCGTGCTGTGGGGGCTCGCCTCTGAGGCGACGAGAATGTCTCGGAGAGTCAATGGTGACAGGTGGTTTTCGAATATGTGGGTTGTGGTGTCGAAAAAACAACTCAAAAACCCTAATGCAACCGTGTGTGCAGAAGGAGAGCTCAAAAAATAAGGCACTCAGGCCAAAAAACAACTCAAAACACCTAGTGTAGCTGCGTGCTACAATAGGCGGAGTGTCAACAAAGTGGTCAGAATACCAATAAGCAGTCGGTTTCCTAAAAAATAAAAATCGGTGGACTCACTAGACCAAGAGGAGGTAAGGGAGCATGCAAACACCTAACTAATAGTATTATGACTCAACTAAGTATATCCTCTGCAAGGTGATGAAATCCAAGTCAGACAATATAAATAGGAAAGTCAAATGGCTAAAGTATCCCCCTACCGGGAGGGACACCGGGTACGCAAACCTAGAAGTATGGCAACTAAGATACCCCGTTCATGACATGTCCAGAAAGGTAAATCTGTTGCTTGGTCCTTTAACCGCAATATTCCCTATACAGGGATATTCCGAGAACTGCGAAAGGTAGCCCTTCAGTTACTGAATGGATTTCGGTATTCCACTCAGACTTCCGGAACCAATCTCACGACTTCAACCCTCCTAAGGGAGAGGCCCTCTAATAAACCGGTTGTGACCGTGTCAAAAAATACTAAGGGATTTTGGTTCCCTAATGGACAACAACTATGTCTCACGTGTAAATAACCGAGGGGTGTTATTAGAAACCTATCCCCTCGATCCTACCTAACTACAAGATTCTTTTGTGTTCCTCAAATGAGGTTATAGTGTTGGGTGAGTTAAGTAGATTTTAGGTCTCACTTGAAATAGGGGATAGATTGTGTGCATGTGAGGTTGTGAATCCAAAATAGTTACTCAATAATAATGTATGAAAAACTTTAAAAACTTTTACCATGCGAATGTTTTTTTTCTGAAATAAATAATGCTAAAAATTTTCTAAACAATTCTGTAAACAAGGGACAGAAATGGCTGTAGGGCTGCAAGTGGAACAGGTGGCTGTGCAAGTGCAGGAAAAATGGAGGCAAAGTGGCTGGGTTTCAGCACGGAAACAAGGGCAAAAACAGTTCGCGGACCGCGGGTATGGGGCGGATTCGCGCGGTCAGACTGCGGGTTTGAAGGCAGCAGTCGCGCGCGGATCGCGGGTTTAAAGGAAACAGGCGCGGTCTAGGTTGCAGGGTTCTGGCTGACAGCGGCGGTCGGATCGCGACTGTGTAATGAACAGGCGCGGTCGGATCGCGACTGTGGGCTGAAAAAACGCGGTCGGGGCACAACTGGGAAAGTTCAAAGACGCGTCCAGGACGCAGGAGAATCGCTGACAGTGGCGGGATGGTCGCAGGTTAGGGCCTGAAATGCGTGGTCGGGCCGCGACTGCGGAAGAAAAAAGTGCGGTTTTCGGTGGCCGAAAACGACAGCCGAAAGTACAGTACGGAAAAAATTAAATTCAAATCCCCAGCAGAGTCGCCAAAACTGTAGCTAGGGTTTTCACCCTAGCTTGTGCTAATGAGCACCTACTAAGGAATCTGGATTCCTTAGTAGCAGTTCAATGATATATGAATTAAATGATGATAAACTAAAGCAAAAACCAATCTAAATACGTTCTTGAAGCTAAAACAGTAAAAAGTAAATAACATGAAACAAGACGGTGAAAAGTAAATAATATAAAGCAGAAATGGTAAAGAAATGAATAATGATCTTTATTGAAGTTACCTCCAATGAGGAGGTTGATGGAGTTCGTTGCGCTGGTCCGATGTCGGTGGCTTCGAGCTCCAAGCTGCTTCTTCTCCTTCTCCGGTGGTGGAAATGGGCCAAAAAGAGTTCTCAATGGTGAAAGTAGCTTAATGATAAGCTAGGGTTTCAAGAATAATTTCGGCAGAGGCAGGATGCTTATGATAATGGATATGGAATAATGGGTCTCCGTCACTTATTTATAAAACCATGTGGTTTAGGTCATCTTTTTAGGGTTTTAGCTGTTTAGGGTTTCAGCTATTTAGGGTTTCTTCTTTTTTCCTCATTATTTTATATATTTTTTATTCCTTTTTGGATATTTTTGGAGGAAAAAAGGATTTTATAGCCTTTTGGAGGCATTTTAAGCTTTTTTGGTGACCTTTTAGATGGTTTTATGGGTTTTTGATGGAGATGTGGTAGGAAAGTGGAAAAATGAGCCATGTAATGGGGTAGATGAGGTAGTTAACCATTTTTGGGTGTTAACAGTGCCTGGTGTGGAAAAAGCCTCACGGAGCCACAATTTTGAATTTCATTAACTCCTACTAGTGTGTTTGGGCATGGGAAATATGGCAATGCCAACCGCATCCCCACTGTCCATGGCTTTCCAGCTTTATCCCTTGTTGGCATGACTACATTGTCCCCTACTGAGCGAAACCCTAGTTTCAAAAACCACCGTAGATAGAGGTCACCAGGTAATGTACAGGAGGGAGATCCCCCCCTAGCTAAAATCCCATGTCATGAATCCAACAGAATTTTTGATTCGTCGATTGGAGGAGCGAGCATCGATCTATGGCGAGTTGTAGGTCACCTCCAGATACTGTTCAGGGACACCTGGTGGACTTGTGCCCGGTGCGCAAAAAACTCACGGAGCTGCAATTTTGAATTCCGTTAACTCCTGCTAGCATGTTTGGGCATGGGAAATATGGCAATGCCAACTGCATCCCCATCGTCCATGGATTTCCAACTTTGGCCCTTGTTCCTGTGACTGCATTTTCCTCTACTGAGCAAAACCCTAGTTTCAGAAACCACCGTAGACGGAGGTCACCGGGCAATGGACAGGATAGAGAGGCCCCCCTTAGCTAAAATCCCACATCAAGAATCTAACAAAATCAATGATTCATCGATTGGAGGCTCAATAATCGATCCATGGTGTGTAATGTCCCCGGTCCTCCGACTGGCGAAGAGGACGCTACCGTGGCGTTAACCATCCAGGAAACCAGCCCCATGAACATGTGCATTCATAAAAACATTGAAATGCTGAAATAGAATGCATTGAAGTAGAATATACACAGGTGCAATTATTTATCATACACAGCAGAAGCAACATACATTCATACAAGCATTCTACATGTTCATCACATTCATTAATAAAAAATATGATTGCAGAAGTAAAATAGACAAGATGACTTATCTTATGAAGAACCCGTTCCACAACCAACTACGCCGCTGCAATGTTCCACCCAACCATAGGCCAGCGTGCTCCTTAATCTCTCAAAAACGATGCCACCCTCGTGCTAGGCATGATTTTCCAAGGAATAAGGAACATGCAGGCTTACACATAGCCAAGGATACATAAATCATAGCCAAGCCAACACAGTTGGGTTTATCAGGCCATCAACAAGACAACCAAGCCAACATGGTCAGGTTTATCAGGCCATCAAGGAGTTGGGAAAGGATTAATGCTAATATGGTGAGCCCATTATAGAGCTAGGAACACCTACACCAAATCTAGCCTAGCTTCTAAGACACCCACACACACCCAACACAAGGAATCAGTCCCTTCTCTACTACACAGTCTCTCAGGCCCTGCATTCCCTTCCAGTGCTATTCAAGGGTCGTGGAGAAGAAAGCCCCTATCAGTTCTAACTTTCCTATATTTAAACTACATCAGTTAACCACTTGGGATGCCCCCAAATGTGTGACCTTTCGGTCCCCCAATGTTTAATATCCCCTTTTTTTGTCTTTTATGTACGCACTCATGATCCGCTTAGTAACTAACAGATCTTTTAGGTCTATGCCTTTGTTGCTATTGATTTTACCTTCTACTTCGCTTGACCTTTGCCAAAATTTCCCAGCTCCCTTCTTCCACTTATCTCCCAGCTATGCCTTCACACCGTGGTAGTCTGAACCAGTCTCTTGAGTTCACCTGCAATTTAAATGATATGTTTCATTCATTGGGACTGCATTTTCAATAACATCAAATTGCACCAACCAAAATGGTTAAACACCCAGAGAGGCCATGTACTGCATTACTGTTATGAGAGCCTTAACAAATGCTAGCACCACTATCTCATCTACACATGGGTTTGAAAAACTCACCAACGACAGAAAGAGAAAACTCATCGGTGGCTTAAAACACTAACCATCGGCCGGGTAGTCTCATTTACAGCCACATAAGCAGGTCTCAATAGGCAACAGGTACCGCGAAACCATTAATCCTATCAGATTCAGAAGAGTTATAACCTAAACTGTGGGTAGGAAAGCTTCCAGTCGAAAATCAGAAAGACATCGACATCGGAAGACAAGTGCTTTGTACAGCTACAACGGTGGAAGAAAAAAGGCTATAGACACGCGACTAAGAACCAACACGCATCAATGGGTGGGGCACTTACATTTCGGATACTTAGCTACTTTGGGAGCCGCAATGGTGGAAGGAAAACAGACAATAGCCTCCGATCAAAACATACTCTGATCCTAGATCAATAAAAATACCAAGTGTTTGGAACAATTTTGAAAATTAGCAACGGTCAAAAAACCTGTTTCATCTCCGAAACAACGGCTTTGCAAAGAACAATTGATCTGATTCATCTTCGACTAGCAAAAATCAAACTCTAAAATCCACAACCCACAGCAACTTCAAGCATAAGCAATTTCTGAAGGCAGGAAGAGAGTTAATCTTCAAAATAATCTGAACTTAAAGCATGACCAAAAAAGTTCACGGATCTAAACGATTCGAAGTAGCATTAAAATCATGAGGCTGAAATTTTTACACAGGGTACATCAAGATTTTATCTTTAGCCTGCGAATGTTTTTCCCCCTAAGACTTCTTCAATCCTGAGATATAGCGAATTTACCAAAACTACCCATTTTAGTATTTTAGGGTTTTTCAGGCTCGAGGTCAAACTAGGTTTTGACTTTCCCAGAGTTTCACCCAACCAAAAATCTCGACCCAGGTTTCTAAACTTTGATTTTGATGAGGATATTAATCCTATGTCGGGCTCACTAAAAAATTCCTCTTCTATAAGAAGCCCTAATTTCCCGTAGCAAAAACTGAAAATGCCCGGAATCAAATTCTGCTTCGACAGAAAGATGTGCCCTTCAATGGAGAGTCACCCGAGCCTCATTTTGGTGATGGATTGTGGAGATATACCCAAAAATTAAGAAGCCCTAGCTTCTGCAGCTGCACAATGTCTTCATCTTAGGTTAGATCTGATACCATGTTAGATTTTTATCATTTAAGCAATATGAACTTAGGATCTTATATGAGAGAATAACATGTAGAACAATAATCACAAGAGAAAAGAGACACAAATAATTTTCCTTGGGGAAACCATAAAGGAGAAAACCCGCAACTTCCTTAGAGATAGAATGAGCACCAAATGGTAGCAGTAAAACCCAAAGACAGAAAAGATGATCTCCAACAACTGTTCTCTCTCTTTCACTTGAGAGAGCTTCTCCTCTCTCACTCATGTGCCTCAATGAGTGAGCGTGTGTGATAAATAGAGAGTCTCACTCTCTATTTATATTCTTTCATTCACTTAATTTCCACTCCAACAAGTCGACCTCACTTAACAATTACTTACTGGGGATGACTTCTCTAGGAGAGTCTAATAACCCTAGTGCCCCACAACTGTGGGGACTTTTCCCTCCGATCAACAAGGAGGGTTAACCTCAACACATGCCTCAATGACTTTACATGACTTGTTTACGTTACAGATTCTTCCTGATAGGAATATCGGGGTACAATACATAAGATATACAAATGAATACACTCCAAAGTTACAAATACATCAAGAGATAATACCTATAGACCATGGAAAATAGTCCTTCATAAGTTATATATCACTTTATGATACTCAACACTTCCCTCCATTCCTCTTTAAGGATATTTTGATGAATTCCTTTGCTCCAATCCATACCTTCATGCCATGGAAAAATTAACAAGCTAAATTGAATTCAAAAGGAAAATCCTTAAACCATTTATCACCCTCAGTAGGTAATACGATTGCTTTTGTGATGGAATCCTATGATGCTTTAAAGCTTATGCTTTCAAAGTCCACTTGCAAGCCTTTAAAATTACATGAGAATTGTTGTGTAACCTCCACATTGTACCCTCTGATCTTATGAAAGAAGGAAAATCACCCTGCATTCATTAGCATCTTTATGCATTGAGGATGTTATTCATCCCACTGAGTATTGACAGGCTTGAACCTATGCAACTTGCCACTCATCTTCTTCATCTTAGAGACCGATTAATGGAGAGAACACCTACTGAAAATTTATAAATTGAAACAAAATTGATAGTGTATTATCTCCAGATGGAATAAAAGGGTTCATGCAATTTAAATTGAGATAATTCGAATTTTGATGAACCATTAATCATGGGAAACACCATTTAATGATTTAGTGGTGTCACATCAGTTTAATCAGTGGGAAGGTTCTATAAACATTTCATAATGGAGAACCCCACTCCCAAACACCATAAAGTTTCATGATTACCTCGTTACCCACAAATTTCAATTTTTTTCCATTTCTGACATTTCAAGAGCGCAAATCTATACAAATCCTTTATAACTCATTGCCGAAATGTTGCAAATTTGCACACTTTATAACCTTTGGATAACTCTCTTAAAATAAAGTTCAAGAACATGAAAATTTAAATAATAAAGACCATTAGAAGGAATTACTTGAAAATAAGAGCCAAACTAAACTTATTAATAAAAATAAATACATAAAAAAGGGACCTAAGGAATAAAGGGTACATGTAATCAAGCATACTTTAAAAGCATTAAAAAAAAGACTGAGGGATTCAAAAGGAAACAAAAATAAAAATATAGGGAAATTACTAGAGCACATCTCCATTACTAACATAGAAAAGTATCTAGCCATGGGAAATTTACCGCAGAATCTTCCATCTTCTGAGAAGCGAATATTTTTCCATTTAAGTGCCAACAATTCCTATACTAGAGGTGATCTTTTTGTACAGGCCCTAATTCGATTATTAGGAGATGTGTAGGGGAATAAGAGATACATGGCATTCTTCAGGCCTACCATTGATCTAGATGGATATTGGTGGTCACCTACGTATTCCATTGAATCAAAATAGTATTTCTATTTTGGAAGTTTTTTGAGTCAAAGGAATGATCTAGATGGGTATTGATGGCCACCCACCTATTCCACCAACTCAAGACAATTTTTGTAGTTTTGTGGTTTTTACGAATTTTTGTGTCCAAACTTTCTAGGCTTGGTTGAGGCCCTAAATGATTTTTTTGGAAACACCATTGTCCAACTATATAGAGGCATGATTGGATGGGATAAATGTGTACTTATAGGACACACCTTCCCAATGAGCTACCAAACATCGTAAATAGATATCATATGCAAACATTATTCCCTTGAGAAGTTGACACCTCAACTAACCACCTTGGGACCCACAAATATTTGTACATATCATATGCTAGGGTTAGTATTTTGGATGTTAGTATTTTTTCCCTCATGTTATGATGAAAATGCCTTTCATCCTCCCTATGTAATAATCTTGTGACAAATGAACATAAATTCCACATCTCTTCTTATAGATATAGCTAGCACCATTCTAGATGCTTTAATTTTACAATATGTTCCATTTTATTCATTTACTAGAATATGAGTTTATTGTATCACTATGTTCCTTTCAATCTATCTATGAATGTGATTAATTATATGATATTTTATTTTTTCCTCACATACATCTGTATTAGTGGTATTTTAACAATATTCTCTTTGATTATTTCTCGATGCATGTCGTCGATAAGGTCAGGGTATAGAGTTGGGTCTCAAACTAGTTTCTCTTGGAGAATACCACTCTCACGGCCCCAAGAGGCCTTCCATGGAGAAAGAAAATAGATACAATGAGAAGGATATTCTATCAAGTTGTTTCTCAAACAATCCCTCATGCGATAGAGGAACATGATGATAGAAAAATTTCCCAGATCCTTTGACAAATGCTAGCATCAATGGAGGGATCATCAAGCAGTCACTTCAAAGGAGCCACACCCTTGATGGTATAAGTTAAATTTGATATTCCTTTGTTTGAATTCCATATTGATGCCGATTCCCAAGATAAACAATTGAATATACTAGAAGGGTATTTCTCTATCGACAATTTTTTTCGAAAGGGAAAAGATCACCTTTGCACTAATTAAGGCTACCCCCATGTCAAAAATTGGTGAGAAACTTATTATGAGAAAAAATCAACAAAGGAGTCTAAAATTTTTGAGGGTGATCCAACTGGGCCACTTTTAGAGATGTGGTTAAGGAAAAATATTACCCTATGGGAAACTATGAATACCAATACACAAAATGGACCATTTTGCATCAAAAGTGGAACCTAGCAGTGCCAAAAGTACACCAACAAATTTCTTACTTTGTTAAAAAATTTGTGAATTAGAGACTCTCAGTGACACCTAGTTCTAAAATATTGAAATGGCATACATTAGTACATATGAATAGAGATGGAATTTCTAGAGATATCTTCACTAGGAGACGCTTATTGGTATGCTGTCAATATAGAGTAGAAATTTCAGTAATAGAATAAGCGAGAATTTGGGCCTATGCATATGTTACAGAAGCAAAGAAAGGGAAACAATGGTTTGAAGGATAAAGGATAGAGTAAGGACTATGAAAATATGATTCACAACATGTTGAGGCCTGGAAATTCACAGGCAACAACAGCAAGGGATTCTCCCTAGTCAACGTTCCCAATTAGCCCGTGACTATTTGGTGTAGGGAATCCGTCCGGTTTGCAGTCCGACTACCGTATGTCAAGTAATAAAAATATAGGTTTTACCAATTGCGGCCTGGCCCACCATATATATTTTTTATTTTTGACTTAAAGTATGATATGCAAGTGCCTACCTAACATGAGAAGTAATAAAGAATGCAAGGAGTATTCACAATGTGATCGTAGGTTCTTACCTCTTGTCTTAAACTCCCAAGCATCTAAATCACATATATTACAAGAAAGTAAATACTAACTAAGCTATCTCTAGAGAGCTAGATATTAATTCATGAGTAATGCACTACTATCCATGTGTTATGGAAAATCACAGATAGTTGTTCTTATAACCAAAACATACAAACATGAATAAAAGTATACATGATAAGATAGCTCATCACCAGTTAAAATATCCCATTACTCATAGTGGAAAACATCACGGAATATACTAGAGAACATTCAGACAAGAACATAGGTTCAGAAAGTTAGAACGCTCTCACAATAAATGAAACACAGTCGAAAACGAAATAGTTCCCATTCAACATCGTTCATTCAATCACATTGAGACATTCCACATAGCACTTTCTCCAACAGGAAATATTTGCAATTTCTGGTTGTAAAACGAAATAGTTCCTCTTACAAACAATAGTTTACAAGTTTTCTCCAGGGAAAAAACCCCTGTCAGTTCTAACTTTCCTATATTTAAACTACATCAGTTAACCGCTTGGGCTGCCCCCAAACGTGTGACCTTTCGGTCCCCCAACGTTTAATATCCCCTTTTTTTATCTTTTCTGTGTGCACTCATGATCCGCTTAGTAACTGACAGATCTTTCAGGTCTGCACCTTTGTTGCTATTGATTTTTGCCTTCTACTTCACTTTCCCTCCTTGCAAGCCTGTCGGTTTTGGTTCGACCTTTTCCAAAATTTCCCAGCTCCCTTCTACCACTTATCTCCCAGCTATGCCTTCGCACCGCAGTAGTCTGAACCAGTCTCTTGAGTTCACCTGCAATTTAAACGACATGTGTCATTCATTGGGACTGCATTTTTGATAACATCAAATTGCACCAACCAAAACAGTTAATCATCTAGAGAGGCCATGTACTGCATTACTCTTATGAGAGCCTTAACAAATGCCGGTACTATTATCTCGTCTACACACAGGTTTGAAAAACTCACCAACGACAGAAAGAGAAAACTCATCGACAGCTTAAAACACTAACCATCGGTTGGGTAGTCTAATTTACAGCCACATAAGCGGGTCTCAACAGGTGACAAGTACCGCGAAACCATTAAGCCTATTGGAGTCGGAAGAGTTATGACCTAAATTGTGGGTGGAAAAGCTTCCAGTCGGAAATTGAAAAGACATCGAAATTGGAAGACAAGTGCTTTGCATAGCCGCAACGGTGGAAGAAAAAAGGCTATAGACATGCGACTAAGAACCGACACGCATCGGTGGGTGGGGCACTTACATTTTGGGTACTTAGATGCTTTGGGAGCTACAATGGTGGAAGGAAAACAGACAAAAGCCTTCAATCAAAACATACTCTGACGCTAGATCAATAAAAATACTAAGTGTTTAGAACAATTTTTAAAATTAGCAACGGTCAAAAAACCTGTTTCATCTCTGAAATAGCGGCTTTGCAAAGAACAATTGATCTGATTCATCTTTGACTAGCAAAAATCAAACTCTAAAATCTGCGACCCACAACAAATTCAAACATAAGCCATTTCTGAAGGCAGGAAGAGAGTTAATCTTCAAAATAATTTGAACTTAAAGCATGACCAAAAAAGTTCATGGATCCAAACGATTTGAAGCAGCATTAAAATCATGAGGGGGGCCAAAATTTGAAAATTTTGGGGAAAACAGTTGTAGCTGCAACACAACAATATATAGGAGCTAATAGAATTCTCACAACTAAAGAGTTTCACAAATTATGTAGAAAATAATGAAAAAGAGCAATATTAACACATAGAGATAGTGCCAATAACTGAATTTTATATTACTGTATAACTTGTAAATATGTTTCGTACATGTTTAGAATACAATCAGAGAAAATTGTTAGCCTTAGGATGAAAATTGGTGGCATACATGTGGCAAGATTAGATTGGACCTCAAACCCCCTAAGGACCAATGAGCTCCCAAACCACCTAAAACGATCACGAATGGCAATGTGAACATGGGTGAAGCATGGTAGATCATAAATAAATGTATGTTAGGTGTGCTGGAGTTCATGGGTGAGTGGGAGTGGCTCTATGCAACATTTAATGGTCCAAAAGGGAAAAAACCACCCAAATACATGCATGGGATCCTCTAGTCAAACCCGTTCCCTGTTTTAAGGAGTTGGAGCACCCCAAGGATTGAAATTTCATTAATTAGAGTAATCATGCTACTATTTTACCAAAGCATGGGTGCTTGGGTGCATTAATGAGTCCAAAACCCCCATATACCTTGCTAGACCAACATAACCAAGGTTTGTACCATATAACATAAGTGTAAAACAAATGAAGTGTGTCCTAGGTGGTAGGTGACCATGGTACTAGGTGGTATTATGATCTAACACACCCCCTTAATCTATAATTACTGTAACCACATAAAAAATTTAGGCCTTGGCAATTAAAGCTCAAGTCACCTCTTACAAAAATTTATTTGTCCATGTAAAAATGAGGAAAGAGGAAAAACCTCATGGGGAAAATACTCCCTCAAGAATTGAAATGGCATAGAGATGATCAAAATGTGTTCAACAGGTCTTATTATTCACTTGAATGATCTGAATGAATGACTTCTTGGTGATATACTTGGTGAAGATGTTGTGGATGCCAAGATCATGCATCAATGTGTTGTAGACAAAGAACACGTGGAGAGGCCTCTTGAACGTCATCATTTGATGATGGAGGAGAACCATAAGAATTATTATTGGTGCAATAATACTCTAACATGGAAGAATAATCAATAATGGAAAGAATATCTCTGCAAAATCCTTCCCAAAGAGCATAAAAAGACTCAACAAAATCAAATTCTTCTCTAGCCGCCATATCAGGAATTAAACCATGAATATTCTTCCCAATTTGATGAAGCACCTTAATAAATATATAACAAGGATCATGAGGCTCTGAAATATCATAATATAATACATATAGAGAATAAAATATCATAGGTATAGTGTCTCAATGAGCGAATGGGTCCATAGTGGGAAAAGAGTTGGTAACTAAATCATACCGACAATTGAGTGAACTTGGGTGGTATGGAGAATTGAAATTTGAACCATAGTTGGTGATATTAGGTCCATAAATTTGGAAAACAAGTCCCATTAAGGCCAATGATATGGTTTTCCAACTAATGAATGATATGCAAGACATAAAAACAACATACACAAGTGACATAGTATTGAAAACGATGAAATTTTGAGATTTTCCAATTAGAGAACTTGGGGGTTGTAGGGTATTTTGGGAATCAAATGGTTGGGGAAATTATTTTTAAGGCTGTCATAACCTACATATCACCTTCAGAATCAGAATAGGAAGTATATGAATGGAGAGGGAAAGAGCTTTCAAAAGACAAGTCAGAAACTAGTAAAAAATGACTAGTTTTTTCAGGAAACTTTGGTAAACTATTTGGGGTTTCTTCCAAAGAAGGGATGGAGGTTTCATAATCTGATATATTAGACTGAAAATAAGAAAAAAATATATCTGAAACAAATATATGAGAAACAATTTTGAACTTAGCACCCAAATCATATAAGCGCTTACCATCTTCTTGTTCCAAAGAGAGATTGCCTTCTTCTCTTGTTGCAATATATGGAACATAATTATTGTTGTTTTCAAGTAGCTTGGTCATGATGTCCAACTTAATTCTGAAATAATATTTTTCATGACTTGAAACTATGTAAAAACCACATTTGGGATTCTCTCTCTTACTCTTCATCCTCTTGGCTTTCGAATCATCATTAGTTGAACTTGAGCTTTCTACATCCGAATGCTTCTTATCCTTCACTCTTTGCTTCTTCGAATCCTTATATTTTTTCTTGCCTTTGTCTTGATTAAAAACACCTACAGCAAGGGATTGATCCTTGGTGGATTTTATGGTATCCATTTTAACTAACTTGTATTTTTCCTGAGTCAATGACTCCATGAAGTCTATCAAGGTAGGAATTATCCAATTTCGAATTGTCAGCTTGCTTGAATGGAATGTTGAGACAAACAAAAAATAATCAGGCCCTAGATTCAAAAGGATAGCCAAGATTAGTTACTCTTCTTTCTTATGGATTCCACATTGTTTCATCTGAATTAGTAACAAGGATTTGAACTTTGTGAAGAAATCCTGTATTGTCTCAAAGTGAGTCGGGCTCAACATGATCAACTCATTTTTGAGTTGGTGCTCTCTCATCTCATCAGTATTCCCAAATAGTGACTCGATCTTGAACCATAATTTGTTGGGTTTCGTAAGTATTTCTACATGGAATAGAGGATCCCTTGAAATACTGAGACAAAGAATCCAGAATGCCTCATCCAACCTATTGAAGTACTTCAATTTTTCCACAATAGAGTTGGGATCATTCTCAATCCCCATGTTTACTTTGTAGAGGCCTTTAGACCTCAGGTGGATCACCATTTCATCCTTCCATTCAAAATAATTGAATGGAGTAATAAATACATGTCTCTTCTCCATTTTTCTTGTGCACTGAGTGATAAAGACACTGGAACTACCTGCAGTGCAAACACTCGATTTTTTTTCTTTTTCCTGGAGGAGACCCTAGATAGCAATTAAAACTTTATGCATTCAATTTGCAGCTCCAAATAGATATTATACCATGTGAAAATATGAATCACATCAAGATATAACAGATAAGAAAATCCTCACAACTAAAAAGTTTCACACATTATGCAGAAAACAATGAAGAAGAGCAATATTAGCACATAGAGATACTGCCAATAACTGCAGTTTCTATTACAATACAAATTGTAAATATGTCTGGTACATGTTTATAATAAAATGGGAGAAAATCATTATCCTTATGAGGAAAATTGGTGGCATACATGTGGCAAGATTAGATTGTACCTCAAACTTCCCTAGGTTGTCCAATAAGCTCCCAAACCACCTCAAACGGTCACAAATGGCCATGTGAACGTGGTTGAAGCATTCTAGATCATAAATAATGGTAGGATAGGTGTTTTGGAGTGCATGGGTGAGTGGGAGTGTCTCTAGGAAACATTTAATGGTCCAAAAGGGACAAAAACCGCCCAAATACATCCATGGATGCCTCTAGTCAAACCAGTTCCCTGTTTTAAGGAGTGGGAGTGCCCCAAGGAATAAAATTTCATTAATGAGGGTGATAATTCTTATATTTGACCAAAAATTGGGCACTTGGGTGCATTCATGAGTCCAAATCCCCCATATACCTTTCTAGACCTACATAACCAAGGTTTGGACCATATAACATAAGTGTACAACAAATGAAGTGTGTCTTAGGTGGCATGTGACCATGGTACTAGGTGGTATTATTCTCTAATAAGGAAAACCAACCCCAATACAACCAATCCCAACCAAAATCAAATAAGGGTAAAAAAAATACAAATAAGGACATTGAAAAGTGGTGAAAGTTCCACAAAATCCAATGGTGCAACACTGATGAATGCCGCTCAAAGAAGTCAATGGTGGTTGAGATAAAAGTTTTAGGATAAAATCTTAGTTCTAATTGTGATTTATAACTCAACATCATAGTCACATAATAGCATAGCATATCATTTATGTAGAACCTAATGTCAGCATCGCTACCACAAAAATTCAACCACAGAAACTAGAAGGGTTAGAGAAAGATGAGCACCTCTTCCACTCATATATGTGGGTGAAGGGAATCTCCCTACATCTTATTGTTGAAAAAGGAACCCAAATGAACCCAATTGTAGCAGAATTTATGAAGTGATTGGAGCTATCGACAACACCACACCCATATCCCTACACCATAGGTTAGATAAGCCAATGATGAGGTATCCTTGTCAGTCATCAATGCCATCCACCATATGGAATCAAACCTTTTAAATATGAGTTACTGTGTGATGTGGCCCCACTTGATCTCTATGATGTTCTTTTAGGGAATCCATATATGTGGAGGTGTCATTATTTGTATGAGTCACGACCTCATTATGTCATTGTCACTTTGGGAGGATAACTCTATCAGATACCAGAGATAGTTTCACCTACCAAAATCTCTTTGACCTCAACCAAGCAATGTAGTAAGATAATATACCACACTAGAAAATTTTATCTCTTCACAATTTCTTGTGAAGATGAACATTAGATGAAGAGACCTCTGCAACCTCTACACAAAGTACCTCTACTCTGCAGAGACAAGAAGAACATAGGGGCATTGTTGTCTTACATATCCAGGTACCTTTATAGTGTGAGGCCATGCATTCAAGGTGCCACTGTAGAAATAAATCATCCACAATAGTTCAGAGAAAGGATAATAAAGCAACAAAGTTTTCGAATGTCTCTAACACATCCATAAGAAAAATTATAGCCCTATTGGGATGTCAAATAAAGACAACTTTTTCACTTCAACAAATGCCTCACCATGAGCTCAATTTAGCACATAGTTCTCCATATAATAAGGGACTTAATGCAATGGAGGACATTTCTTCTTGGGGGGGGTTGATCCAGAATAATATTGGTGACCACCCACCTTTTCCACTGACTCAAAATATATATTTTTTCTTCTTTGGTATCTTTTTGGGTCAGATGAACGATCTAGATGGATATCAATGGCCACTCACCTATTCTAGTAGATCAGGCATTTTTTCTAGTTTGTTAGTTTTTTATGAATTTTAGTGTTAAAAACTACTGGGGTTGTTTGTGGGTCCTAAACAATTCTTTTTTGGTGACACCATAGTCCAATCGTAACCGAAGTCTTGTTTGGATGGGAGAAATGTGTACTTCTTGACCATACCTTTCAACAAGGTATGCAAAAGTTAAGCTCCCAGGAAGTTGACAGCTCAACTAACCACCTAAGTACCTTAAAACCCTTTTAGAAATAATCTCCTGGGGTTAGGTTTTTGTATGTTAGGGTTTTTTCCCTCATGCTCATGATAAATATACACTTCAACCTCCCTTTGTAATCATATTTTGATGAATGAGTGTAGCCACCAAATCTCTTCTTAGAGATATAACTACCACCATTGTAGATGGTTTTTATCTCATGGCCTATTCTGTTTCATTCATTTAACATAACCTGAGTTTACTGTATCACTATTTGTGTAAGTAAAGATCGCTACAAGGATGTGTATACAACATTCTCTATCCTTTACTATAGGGTGGTGAGTCCTAATCGACATAAATACATGCAATAATTCGAAAGTTCCTTAATATTCCGAAGCTATTTTCAAAGAGTAGAGAGGGAAGGAAGAAATGAAAGAACCTCTTGAAGCATGATGCTTGTAGAAGACCCCCTAGAGAGGGAAGGAAGAAATGAAAGAACCTCTTGAAGCATGATGCTTGTAGAAGACCCCCTTACTTGAGAATCCATGGCATTTAGGAATCCATTTTCAACTTTCTTTTTAGTCCCTTACCTATAGATCTACCTCTATGAACTTGAAAAACTTTGAAAAACTTGAAAACTATCTACCAAATCTTGAATTCAAAAGTAGTATTAACACATAGATTAAATCTCAAAATTTGGGGGAAACTAGAATTTCATCTTATTGAAAATAGGAAGGAAGATATTACAACCCAATGATGGAGTTGAATCCCTTATCCTTTGCTCAAAACTATCCTTCTCCATCCATGCCAATTATCACCAAGAGCTTGATGTGGAAAATAATGTTTCTAGCCTCTAAATTCTTCAACATGCTTTTGCTTTTATCTTTTTGTCCTCCTCTTCTTCACCTCATATACCTTTCTTATATAGCATTAGGGTTTATACACCCAATTACTAACCATGAATGTGGGATTACGATTTTTGATGGGTTTTGATTATTTTCTTAAAAAAACCCATTTTACTTAGTTTTTCAGGCATCTTACTTGAATTTATAGGATTTTAGGACAATTAATACATATGGTATGTATTCATTCTACTCTAGGAGTTGTGAAAACTGGATTTTGGCCCTTAAGTAGTATTGATCTTGAATTCTTTAGATAAACCTTTGTCTTCAAATACTTTTTCCTTTGCGGAAGGAGTGGACAAATGAGAGATCAAAGATCTTGATTTGTTCCAAATTCTGGTCTTCATGTTGTGGGAAAAATGAAGATATGTTTTCAGACCATCATCCTTAGGGGTGTTTGTCTTTTTCTTAACATATGCCCCCTAATGTGTGAGGTATTAAGCTATGTTGAGGGTTGAAAGACATTGATTTCTCTTTTATTACGATACTCTACATACTTATACTCTTTAGTTCATGAGAGCAGGAGTTAGAGAACACCTACAAGTCAAAAAAGGAAATTTCCCAAATATACAATATCTTCCTGAGGCGAGTATACCCATGCTCAACAGTAAACAATCATGGCCAAAAACAATACACATTGGTTCCATGTTAAAATAAAACTCTTTAGAAATGTATATATGCACTTCTAATGAGTGCAAAATATCCTAGTCTTCACGGTACTTTGACATGGTATTTTTTAACCTTGTGAAACTAGGGCAGTGCATCAATGAATGATACAACTATCTTTCCCAAAGTCTTCAATAAAAACCAATGATAGTATGATTTTATATCATGTGAATATATGAACTGATGTTGAGCATAATAAAACACCATCTGATTACCTGTCATTGACGCATGATAGAATCCAAGGTACTTGAGTAGAGACTAGCAAGTGTGAATAGATTTTTTGATGTCAAACACTTGTAAAATCAAACAATCAGGGGTCATTGATGTATACACATTGTCATTTGTGAGGAAACCTTCCACTAATGACTACAATGTCCAAGGTAATCACTGGGGTTCCTAGATCCATTTCCTAGATGATGATTTGGCGTCTATAGGAATAGATTTGTCAGAAGGATGGAATTAATGCATCCCACATTAATTGACACAAAGTTGAGATCAATAGGATGATATAATTTGGTAGGGATGCAAGATCCAACACTGTATACTGACACAAGGAAGGATGACATTATTGGTTAGGAATATTTGAGGAATAGATGACATTGGTTTGACTTCCCTTGAACACATAACATGACATAGAATGAAGAATTAGAAACATAAGACTCGAGTAACTAACCATCATGAAATCCATCAATTCTAGATGCATTAACAAAAAGGCTCCATAGATGACAGGAAGGATAACCCATTGGTGGAGATCTGCTCAAATTAATGGTATAGTTTCTTTCTACAAATGTAATTGGTGTACTGACAACAGATACAAAATTATGTGCCCTATTAAAGGGTGACTAGGAATGATTGTTGCGTATATTTCAAAAATTCAATATTACATGATTCAAGTCTCCCTTTTTCTTTGGATTTTTGTGTTTTTTTAATTTTAGTACTTTTTTTTAACAAAACAGGTAATTTTATTCTGAAGAAGGATGTTGGTCTGACTTGGCAATGCCAATAAACCAAATTATATAATTTGAAATTACAAGAGACTGCTCATAACCTTACAGAGAAGAGGGGATCTCCCTTGAATAATGAAAATCAACTGCAAGAAGCACCATTACGGAATTGGATGGAAATAACTGGCTTCCCCATTGATGCTAAGAAATCCTTGTGGAAGAAGACAAGCTTTATTAGACAGGACATCAACAAGATTGTTTAAGTCCCAGAGAATTTGGAAGGATTCAAGCATATAAAATTCTTTCAATACTATCCTAATTCTCTTAAGTATAATATTCAAGGTAGAATTATTGAAGTTGTCAACTGAATCTAATACTTTTATCAACATATTTGAGTCGCCAAAGATTTGAATAGACTTATAACCTTTTTCCTTAGCAATCTTGGTCACCATAAGAAGGTTGTAGCTTTTGGCCTGATTATTTGACAAAGAACCAAGCCCCCAACTAAAACTGAATTTAGTCAAACTATTAGGATATAAAACCAAGCCACTAGCTCCAGAGTCCCCGTGATTCCCTTTTGAAGCACCATCAAAGAAAATTACGGCTGAAGAGGAATTCATACAAATTTTATTAAGAGCATCCTTTCTTCCACAAAACCTCCATAATGGGAGACTCACAGGTTTGGCACTTTTCAAATTTATCCTAGAAGCTTGTGAACCAGAGATCATCCACAAAAAAGAGGGAGGAGAAGGTGTTAACATACCAATGGATTATGCAAGCCACAATTTAGATTTATTGACAACAATATGAATGATTGGAATGTGATATTTGAAGATGGAATAATTTCTGGCCAACCATAAAGCCCACCAAGTAAATTTTAGGATCGAATTCCAGTGTAAATGAAAAATAGCAGAGCTCGATTTTGATGGTCATCGGTTATGCCATGTTGTGTAGAAAGTTATTACAGAAGACTGAGGAGGAAATTAGTAATTAATGCCTTGAAGGACCAAATCCCATACCTTCTTGGAGAAATTGCAGTCAACAAGGAGATGGGCTGTAGTCTCCACAACGTTTTCACATAAACAACATCAAAAAGGACCAATGAAGTCACACTTAGAAAGGGAATCTCTAGTCAAAATCTTGTTATTTAGTACAAGCCACGAATTTTTTTTTACCTTCGGTTGGCAGTGAGAAAACCATACTGATTTCCAGATCACATGAGGGAATAGTGAGCTATGGGAAGGTTGAAGGGCATTGAAGCCTTTAGAAGTAGTGTAGAAACCATTAAGACCCCAAACCCAACGATCTTTCTGAGAGGTGTGGATGGGAGCAAGGCCAGATAGAGAAGAGAGAAACACATTTTTTTGAGGAAGTAAGCCAATAGGAAGGTCTAGAATAGACCAACCAGTCCAATTACCAGAACTATACCAAGTGCAAATATCGACCAATCAGATAAGTCCTTTATTTTTTCCCAATTCAAAATTGCTGTCAATGGAAGAACGGAGGAAAGAGGAGGATTACCGAAGATTTNAAGTGCAAATATCGACCAATCAGATAAGTCCTTTATTTTTTCCCAATTCAAAATTGCTGTCAATGGAAGAACGGAGGAAAGAGGAGGATTACCGAAGATTTTGTCCTCATAGAGAAGGATACTTTTCCCATTTCCAGGAATTCTAAAAAGTTGCTAGGTAAATAATTCAAAAATTTTCCTTCAAGAGTTCCAAATAGTAGTGTCTGGAGGAGTGTTAGCATATTAAATGGATCTAAGGGAGCCACTCTTAAGGTATTTTATACAAAAAATTTTACTGACAGGATGATGTTTGTCCTCAAATAGCTGCCAAATCAGCTTGTCGCTCAATGCCAGATTAGCCAGACTAGGATCTCAGATTTGTAAACCACCTTCTGAAAATGGTCGCTTGAGGACTTCCCAGCTTGCCAAATGCATCTTGTTTTGAATACCTTTACTACCCAAATAGAGGAAGTCACGTAGAAATTTAGAGATATGACCCAGGATACTCTTTGGGGCTAGCAACAAAGAATATTGGAAAATAGGAAAAGTTGACAGAACAACCTTAACCAGAATCAGTTTCCTAGCCTTGATTATCCAATGAACTCCCCAAGAAGTGATTTTAGCTTTTAACTTTGCAAGAACATCCAACCAGAGAGAGGGAGTGGAATATCCAAGGGTTAAGGGAAGACCCAAATACTTAATATTTTCCCACTTGTCGAAGCCTGGGAAGCACAAGAAATCTACTATGTGGAGCATTGACATTTGATCGGCATTCCAACCATATACAATGCTTTTGTTATTGTTAATCAACGCTCTTGAGATTTGAAAGATTTTTTTAAGAATTTCATTGAAATCCCTTGCTATCTTCATGGAGACCCCACCTAGTAGAAGAGAGTCATCAACAAAAAGAGCGTGATTGATAGGGTCCAATCCGCCAGCAATCCTGATGCTTGGGATGTAACTAGCTTTCTTTTCAACAATGAGTTTTCTATTGATAGATTCATCCATCAAGATGTATAAGAAGGGTGACATTGGACAACCTTGGTAGAGACCCAGGGAAGCTTTAAAAAATTCGGTAGGTCTACCATTGACTAATGGAGCAATCCAAGGCCCATCAGTGCATGCTTTAATAAGATTTACAAACTCAAAGCAAAACCCAAAAGAGAGTAGGACATCATAGAGAAAGGGAAGATTAACTCTATCAAAAGTGTTCTTCATATCTAACTTAATTAACATACCTTTCTCCTTCCTTTGGAATCTTGAATGAATAGCTTCTTGAACTTGGATTACATTATCCACTAAATGTCTGCCTTTAACAAATCCCCCATGGAGAGGAGAGATCAGTTTACCTAGCAAGGGCTTAAATATGTTGGCTAAAAGTTTAGCTAGGATATTGTATGAGGCATTGCACAATGAAATAGGATGAAACCTATCGAAGGTAGAAGAATTGAATTCCTTGAGGATGAGGGAGAGAAATGTAGAGTTAATGCACCCTCCCACTTTCCTCCCACTTTTACTTTCTTTTGGAAGGAAGTCCCCATTTGGACCAAATCTGTTTTGATGATGGGCCAGCACACTTTATAAAAATGAAAGGAGAAGCCATTTGACCCGGGAGCCTTATCTAAATCCATGGCCCATATGACCTCAACAATTTCCTATTCAGAAAAGGGTTTCATAAGAATGAAGTAATCCTCATTACTTACAAGAGAAGGGATATTATCCAAATATTCAGAGGTTACTTCACAATCAGTAAGACCATCATCTTGAAAAAGGAGCTGAAAGTGCTTCCTAGCAGACCGTTTTAAATATCTTGAACTTTTATCATCACCCCATCTCCAGAGGATATTTCCGAGATATGATTCTTGGAAAGTCAAACCCTACATTGACGATGGAAACATGCAGTGTTCTTATCTCCTGACTTCAGCCAGAGACATCAAGACTTTAACCTGAGATTTTCCTCTTCATGTCTAAATGATTGAGAGGCATTGAACTGAGCCAATTTCTCCAGAGCTAAATGAGAAGTGGAAATGACTTTATCTTCCATATCGAATTGAATTGTAGCTAATTCAGTAACTTTGTCAATTTCGCTAGAAGTTGGAGAGGGAAGAGGAGATTTGACCCAAAGCTTCAGCGTGAGTTTGGTTTTCCTCAATTTCTGTTCCCAGAAAAAAATGGGAGAGCCAAAAACATACTAAGACCAAGNTCGCTGGAAGTTGGAGAGGGAAGAGGAGATTTGACCCAAAGCTTCAGCGTGAGTTTGGTTTTCCTCAATTTCTGTTCCCAGAAAAAAATGGGAGAGCCAAAAACATACTAAGACCAAGCCTGGGTTACAACATCCATAAACCCGACTCTCTCGATTCAGAGGGGCCTGAACCGGAACGGGATTGGCTCAAGTTCCTCTTCCTTTTCAATCTGCAATGAAATTGGATGGTGGTCTGATGTTAGCTTGGGTGAAATTTTCATTGAGATAATGGTTTCCCATCAATCAATGAACAATGGACAAGGAATCAGTCAAGCCCAGCTAAAATGCATGCAGCACCCACTCTATTATTGGACCACGTATAACGCCCCTACTTAGGTTTTAAATCAATCAAATTCTAGTCTTGATTAAATTCTTCCACCATATCTTGCATAAAATACTTACCTCGAAGGCCTCCTTTTTTTCATTTGGTGCTAATGAAATATTTAAATCACCTGCTAATATTATATTAACTGTAGAAAAGGACTCAAGGAATTCTAATAACATCCTCCAACAATATTGATTTTCAATATAATTAATTGGCATGTAAATATTAATGAGAGTGATAGAGGTCTTACTAGAAGTGTGGAAGAGCTCTGTAAATATCCAGTGTTGAGTGGAATAAAAATTTTATAATTGAAAATTCTTTTCACACCATAGAGTGGCTAATCCTCCAGAGGTGCCTCTAGCATTGACCACTTTGCCCGAGGTAAATTTCCAATTGTTTTTTCTTAAAAGAAGGAGAGCTTCCTCCTCAATATTGGTCTCTTGGAGCAAGAGAATTTCAGCAGGGACCATTTTCAATAGATCTTTGACTGCTTGTGCTTTGATTGGGTTCCCCAATCCTCTATAGTTCTAAGAGACAAACTACATTACTTACCCAAGTTAGAAGGAGTTATTACTCTTGTTGGAGGCCTGGTTATCTTATTTTTCCCATAAGACATTTCTATGGTGGGATGGGTTCATTGAGTCTTAAGCCTCTCAGCCTCTTCTTCCCGAATTTCCTTCTTAGAATTTCTGCCAGCATTTTTGGAGAGTTGATCAATGGAGTCATTTTTTGAAAAACCAGAGCTATCGATCAGTTTTTACAAGCAATTTCTGTATAATAAGGAGGAGAGCTACTCCCAATAGGAGTAGGGGAAGATTCTCCATCCCCTAGAGGAGTCGAAAAATATGGACCAACTTGATCCGGAGTTACTATGACTTTAGTTTCCATCACAAGCCCATCAAGATGTTGTAATTCACCTTCTTCTAGTATGTCTTCGGAAGAGCTGAGAACTGCAAACTGATTAGAAGGACCATTGAAGGTGTCAACAGCCTAAGGAAGGTTTTTCCCAATAGAAGAGTCTCCTGCCACATTTTTTTCTTTTCCCTTCTTACTAGGCCCTGAGAAGTTCCTGCTTTCTAGACTTGGGTCCACTGGGAAACTTTCACATGNGAAGGTTTTTCTCAATAGAAGAGTCTCCTGCCACATTTTTTTCTTTTCCCTTCTTACTAGGCCCTGAGAAGTTCCTGCTTTCTAGACTTGGGTCCACTGGGAAACTTTCACATGTTCAATTTCATCTTCTGATTTTTTCTTACAGTTGCAAGCAAAATGGCCATGACCATGGTAGAATCTACATTTAAATGGAATTTTCTCATAATCCAACTTCTGGATAGGAGACCACTTAGCAACTGTTAAATTGATTTCCTCAGGCAGACTAGTCTCCAAATCAACCTCTACACAAATCCTTGCACAAGGAAATTGATCTTTCCATCCAACCCTGGCAATATATTTACCAAGTGTGTTCCTGATGGCTTCAAGGGATTCTGAGTTCCAGCAGTGTAAGGGGAGGTGCATGAGCCTAACCCAAATTAGGACAACAGATGAGACATCTTGAGTGGGATCAAAATCAAGGGAACGCTTGTTCAAGTAGAGCCCCTGCGGGCCGATAAAGTATGGACCATTTCAAAATATAATGTCACAATCCTCTATAGAGTAAAAAATGAAGACATAGTAACCATGACCAACAAAATTATTTTGGATGTCGTTAGACACTAAGGGCCACCAGTTTCTCTGCACCCAACCATTAATGGCCTTTGGAGAAGGCCAGAGACCAGTGAATTTTCCGATTAACCCTAGTTCAATAAGATTTAAGGCATACTGATAGGTCTGGACAACATGTAATTCTACATAAGGGATATCCACTTTCTTGACAAACTTCTGAGTAGGACCCCCTTTCCTCTTGCCACTAGAAGTTATCAATCCCTTTAAAGCCTCTAGGTCTAGAGGAAGAGGTAGAGGAGGATCGATTGGACCACACAAAAAACACCTTTAAGAAAAAGAGAACTTCTTCCAAGACAGAGAGGCCACATAGACCCCACTAGAGGCCTAAGAAAAACACTTCCTGGGACACCAAACAGAATTAAGACTATGACCTTGCATAACACAAGGGAGAGACTACAAATCAAAACCGATTACAGGTTTTGCTGATCGCTAGGAAGAGGCTCCACTCAGCACCAATTATAAGTCGAATTTTCAGTCCAGATATTGCGATCACTAGAGAAAAGGAAGCACCTAAAACTAGCCGAAATTTAGAACCGAACACTGCAAAAGGCGAGGGCAGATCCAAAGCCTAGGATTCATGGATCCNATTTTTAGTCCAGATATTGCGATCACTAGAGAAAAGGAAGCACCTAAAACTAGCCGAAATTTAGAACCGAACACTGCAAAAGGCGAGGGCAGATCCAAAGCCTAGGATTCATGGATCCAAGGATAATCTCCGAGCTCCTCTATAGAACCTTCTAAGCTAGACTGAGAAAGAAATCCCTGGTCAGAAAACTAATATGCTTGCAAATAAATCACCAAGCAAACCTCACATGGATCTGGAAGGAGTCCAGACTCCACAAGCAGCAGAACCAGGCCAAGAAGATTTCAATATTTTTCTTGGAGCGAGAAAAGCCATCGAGAATCGTATCCTTGTTAAAATCAATTTTAGTAATTTTTTTCATTTATTAGCTCGAAAAAAGAATAAAGAATTCTATGGTACATGGGATGGAATTAGTTTTCCATGGGCGTACTCAATTTTTCAAGAGCATGGGTAAGGCCAAGGAAAAGATACATATTGTAAAAAAAAGATGAGCTAGTTGTGCACACTCTTATGGATGTTTCCATCGGTTGTCTATCTGAAATAGGATTATGTGTCAACGGATGGTGAAATAGAACCAAGTAACTATAGTTAATCAATTTGGTGCGATGAAAAAGTAGGAAAGGGGCAATGCGGTTTACTTCATGCTAATTCTTGCGAAAAACACCAAAATCGTAAATCACAACGAATCATGGTCCATCAATTACCTGAATCAAATAGCTCTCACATCTATAGGTCAACTTAAATAGAAGCAATGGTTTATAGACATTTTAAGGAAAAAGTGATTGCAAAGGCATATATGCAACATCAACAATACACACCGAAGCAGTAAGCAAAAATGTTCATGCAAATATTTTAACACATGCTTATGTAAACTGACACGAAATAGGAAGCCCATCATGAATTTGTGAGAACTGTATGGAAGAGAAGTATGTGGTCTCAAAATCCAGGTCATTATGGGACTAATTGGGATCCTAGGCCTATGATAATAAATCAGCATGGGAACCAAAATGGAAATGGGTGTTAACTAGGGTGTCCCATGTTTGGTAGCCTCTTCTATTGGAATGGTGGAAAATAAATATATGATGGGTTGACCCACCAATTTCCAACAGGTTCGACCCTATGAAAAGTTTGGGTTGAAAAAGGTTCAAATGATTATTCATAGAAGGATAACCTAAACCTATATGAATGATTCCAAATATACTTGATAAGATCGAGGAACATACAAATGATGCTCCTATGCTTAGGTGGATTTAAAACAAGTATGCTCCTAGTGGCCCAACAAAAGATGTCCTTAGGTGGGTGTAGCCAAATATTTATGACTTGACGGATAGTTTCATCTGATGATAAAATTTCATCTAAGAAATCAAGTGACCTAGGAGATCTCACAACCAAAATGGGCCAAGTAACTGGATCATATTCCTCCATCAAGGGAATATTTTCCACTTCTACAACAAATAAGGTTTGCAGGATCATAAAGTTTCATATGAGGGAATGATTTTTTAACGATCCTTGAACCTCCTTTAGAGAATCCCCACTGAAAGGAAAATTCATCTAGACAATAATTTCAAGCATGAAGTAATATAATTTGTTAATCATGACAATCTTCCCCCAGTGAGAGAACCAAATCACTCTGGACTCTGAAGACACCATAGCCATCATCGCATGTATCATAATATGTCCTAATAGAAAATTGTAATCTACAGGCACATCTACTACCTCATTATCCACTATGACTATTTCGCCACCCCATTCAATAGGGCAGGATACAATGAGCCTGTGAGGAGATAAAAAATTTCCATCAAATTATTTTCGCATTGTATGGGATTGAACTAAGGTGGGTGATCCTAATTCTTTCCAACATTTAAATGACATGACATAAGTTCAATCCCCTTCCTCAACTATTGTTTGAAAAATGATCTTTCCATGAGATGCTACTTTAATCTGAAAAAAACTTCAGAGGGAATTCGACATGTTAATTGGTCTATGTATAATGTGATCGAAGTCGTATTGGATGGAACAACAAATCTAGTTGAATACATTAGTTCCTTATTTTGTGCACAAAAATATTGCAATACCTCCATGGCAGACATGGCACATTGTGCTTGAGCTATTTTCTCAACAACATTTTCATTATGAGTAGTTCATGCATTAGGATTATGCATTTTTCTACTTAGAACACCTTTGGGGGGGTGTGGTATTATGTCTATGGTTGGTTTCTCGATGGGAAGAGAACCAATTATATATGATTTTGATTGATCCAATGTATTGGGAGGGACATCATAAGGATGAGATCTTGTTTGAATGTTCACCTCATGATCACACATGAAGACATTGGCATGGGGATCATTTCCCCTTTGTGCGGATTTTGTCTGGTCCCCCCTTGGAAGAGGTAATAGAGTTGTAGCAACCATTTGACGATGGCGCTGGAGAAAGGGTTGCATCAATACAACAGGTTGTTGTTTCCCACTGTCTTGAGATGCATTCAGTGCATCTCCCTTCCCAAAGTTAGAATTATGCATACTCTTCTATTGGGATTCTTCTTTCCTCTAAGTTCCATTGATTGAACTATGATATTTTTAGGGGTTTGGGAAGGATTAACACCGTGCTTACCCTTGTATGTCTTCTTCTTTACCCAATGGTCCATGGATTAAACTATGAGAATTTTAGAAGTCAGCGAAGGATTATAATGTTGCTGCATATCTTGGCTAGGTGTAAGTTGCAAAGTTTGAATAGACATGTGTCCACTTTGCTGGTTAATTTGCTCAAGGTTATTGAAAAAACCCATCATACCATTGACATGATTTCCATGTGGTGGCCTAGATGGATCAAACACAGGTATTGCAGGCTGGTTCCAATGAGATTGGTTACTTTCTAGAACCTCACCAATCCATTTCGGAATGGGTTTCGTGGGTGTATTTCCCCCTTGTGGGGTTAGACTCCAAGGAGATTGGATATTTCTTGGAATATGACTACACCATTGATGGGTGGATTCCCCCCTTGAGGGGTTATACTCTAGTGAGATTGGTTATTTCCTAGAATATGACCACACCATTGAGGTGGTCCTTGGATTTGATCAGTATTTCAAGGTTGGTTTCCCCCTTGCGAAGGATTTCCCCAATAAGATTGGGTACTTCTCGAAACATAATCAATGGGTGGATTGCCTCTTGATGGATTTAGGTCCCAAGAAGATTGGTTACTTACTAAAACCTGACCACTAGGTGGATTTCCTCCTGATGGAGTTGGGTCCCAAGAATATTGGTTACTTTCTAAAACTTGACCACTTAGTGGATTGCCTCCTGATGGATTTGGGTCACAAGAAGATTGGTTATTTCCTAGAATTTGACCCTTCGATTGATTCTTTCCTTGGTTTTGATTGGAATTCCAAGGTACATTTCCAACTTGTGGAGGTTGGATATAAAAATATTGGTTAATTTCTGAAACCTGACCACTCCATTGTGGAATTGGGTTGATAGGTGGGTTTCCCCTAGGAATTATTCTAGGATAAATTAGAGTATAACCCTCTGGGGAATTTCCTCCCATCAATGAAGGATAATTCCAATTGGAATTTTTTGTTCTAGGATGCATTATTTTCGTAAGGAATATTAACATTCCATGGTAAATGGTTTGTAACAAACTTAAATAATAACAAGAAACAATATATATATATATATATAGAGAGAGAGAGAGAGAGAGATAGATAGATAGATAGATAGATAGATAGATAGATAGATATAAATATTAATTATTAATGTTAATAAATATTGACATTAATAATTAATAATTAATAAATGGTTATTAGTAAACTATTCTAAAATGACTCATCCTTTCATGGATGGTATCCAAAGTGCCTTTACAATTAATATATATATATATATGGCACTCACCTTGTAATCTTTTATCATCATTCATCATTAATATTTATTTAATGTTTCAATATGGAATTATTTTCCATTGGTTGATTATTCAACTGAGTAATCATTGTGGGTTAAAATGCGAATCATGTGGGTTTATAATTCTTTGGATGCTGCAAGTGGTATTAGAGCAAGAATGAGAGGGAAAAATAAAGAATAAAAAAAAAACATAAGTTAAAAGAAAAGTTAAAAAACATGTTCAAGGTTTCCTTGAATTTATGAAAAGGCTTTTACCCATCCATATTCATAGTTTTCTGGTAAAAAATTGTTTTTGACCAAAAATTGGCCTTTGGCCATTTGAATTTCATTGAAGAAGTATTAATTCCACTCCAAATATGAAGCAAGAACGAGAGTGAAAAATGAAGAATAAATTTTTTTATGAAGAATATAAAAAAAAAATTATCAACAAAATAAATGAAAGGGGAAATGTTAAAAAACATAAGTTAAAAAGAAAAGTTAAAAAACATGATCAAGGTTTCCTTGAATTTAGGTCCTTGACCTCATAATGGCTTTTAGCCATCCATATTCAGAGTTTCTCTGGTAAAAATTGGTTTTTGACCAAAAATTGGCCTTTGGCCTTTGAATTTCATTGAAGAAGTATTAATTCCAGTCCAAATATGAAGCAAGAATGAGAGGGAAAAGTGAAGAATAAAAAATAAAAAAATAAAAAAACTATCAACAAATAAATAAAAGGAGAAAAGTTAAAAAACAAAGTGAAATAGCCCATGGTTTTATGAAATAACCCATCGTTTCACTTACAATATTTAAATTATAAACTAGTTTTATAAAATATGCTTTGAGGACAAAGCATCATGAACCGGAAGGCAATGTAACAAACTTAAATAATAACAAGAAACACTATATATATATATATATATATAAATTATTAATGTTAATATATATTGATATTAATAATTAATAATTAATAAATGGTTATTAGTAAACTATTCTAAAATGACGCATCCTTCATGGCACTCACCTTGTAATCTTTTATCATCATTCATCATTAATATTTATTTAATATTTCAATATGGAATTATTTTCCATTGGTTGATTATTCAACTGAGTAATCATTGTGGGTTAAAATGCGAATCATGTGGGTTTAGAAGTCTTTGGATGCTTCATGGTTTCCCCCAAAAGTAGAACCAAGACAAATATTGGGTGTTCCAAGAGGATTTTGATAACCTCCTGCAACCATTTTAGGTTGCATTGGTATGGTCCCTTGAAATCCTGACAAAGACAAATGGTCAAGTGTAATGTTTTGCATATTATTCCAACTTTAAAAAAAATATAAACTAGTGACTCACTTTTGATAAGTATTATTGGTCTTAAAGGATGTGATAAGGGTGGATTTACTTGAGAAACAATGTGATATTCTATTGTTTCAATATCAATTAGAGTAAGAACATTATCTATATCTATGTTTCGTCCATGATGTGACAAATTTTGAGAATTGGTATAATGATGTTCTTATCTAGTAACATTTGATTGGGTTTATCAGTAGTTCAGTTTCAAAGTCACAAAGATGTGGTTCATGTATCTTCCTCCACCATGTAGTGGGCCCCTCAAATTTGGGTAACTTTCCTCGCTGCCACCTTGATGGGTGAATAAGGAGATTAATCACTCTAAGGTTTAAGAAAAGTATTTGTTTATTAGAGTATATCAAAATAAAATCAAAAAATCCTAAAGGGAACTAGAATCAACAAAAATCAAAGTGTCCACACATCTAAAAATTCCTAAGAAAATCAAAATGCAAACTTCTTTTAAAAGAACCAGAGTTCAGTGAAAAGCTGGGCTAGAAATCCTTCCTCAAAAATTACTAAATAGTGAAGGTACGAGAAACACTTACATTGTTCTTCAATCACCAAAGGAGCAAGTTTTATTTCTTGGATACTTACCCTCCCAAGGAGTTGAAACAAACTTGTGTCTATCTTAGGACTTGCAAGTATCGCCCACTCACAACAACCTGTGTGATGTCCTAGGAAAATAAACTATGTTTACCACTTCACAATCGGTGGTCGTGTGGGACATTCGTCAGTCTAGGATAAATCACATAGACTAGATATCTTAATAAAGTGATGTCACCTCGAGGACTTGTTAATTAATTGGAATGCTGTAATGTGCTAATATCCCACCAAATAAGCAAGAGGGGGGTAACACCCTTACTAATTTGGATTGACCTCGTGTTTAACACAAGTGTTAAGACCACTTTCCTAACATGCACTCCTTTCTACTAATGGATTTTATTTATTTTTAATCAATACTAGTTTCAAAATTATGTGGTCAAGGAGGTGTTAACTCTCCAATCTTATTCCAAGGCCCTAGCCTAATATATGTTTGTGATATAAAAATGAATCTTGATAGATTTTAGATTAAGCATTGATTTTAGGATAGTTTACTTAGTTTTGAGGAGTGATGGTGAAACTAATGGTGTTTGTGTCTCAAAATGTTGAACCAATCAAGCACACAATGCTCACTACTCTTTCCTTTATTTCAATGAAATTATATACTATGTAAGAGTAAGAGGTTCTTTCACATCCTTAAAACATGTAAATTGAAAAATAGAATCACTTTTACAAATTTGAAAAACTAATTTTTTGATTTTTTTTAGCAAGGGTTCAAGAGGTTGGCTTCATACATAAGATGTGTTCAATTTGCTTCAACAATCACTAATTGGAAATGGAAAATGTTTGAATGTTTAATGTTTTTCCCGTTTCTAATAAGTCTCTCAAAATGATCTTTAAATGTAGGATTATGATTCAGTTTTGAATGTTCAATTGCATAATGTTTTCTTTCTGAATGTTGAATTTAATGTTTTAAATTGATGGTTTGAAAATCAATGCAAAATTCTAAATATCTTTTGAAATTCTAAAATTGACAAGCATTTACACTTGAGATCCACTTTCTCTTTCATAGGACCACTCAAAAGCGCAAGTGAAGAGGATACTCGTGGCTCGACAATATGATTCAAAACTTACAAATATTCCTATTACACTTGATATCCATTTTTCTCATTCATAGGACCACCCGAAAGTGCAAGTGAAGAGGATACACATGGCTCGAAATTATGCTAAAAAATAATACTAGATTATTACACTCGAGATCCCTATTTCTCTTTCACCAGATCACTCAAAGGTGCGAGTAAAGAATATACATAGGGATCAAATTACAATGTATCACAAGAAATTTGAGAATGACAAACAAACTCCTCTAATTGTGCTTCAAGAAATTCAAATTAATCTATCCAAAAGAAACATTTACTTGCTCAAGCAATTTTCTTATGTTTTGGAGGAAACATTTATGAATTTATCATAAGTGAGAGGTCCAAAAATTTGATTTTTTTTGTGAATGTGATTTAATTGATGGTTTTGTTAAATTATTGAACCATTGATATACATGGAAATGAGAGCAATTGAAAGGTACAATTGTGCAGTGGAATATCAAGAACAATGTACACTAAATAAGACAAATTTGAGACAAATATGATAAAAATTGGTAAGTTAATTACAACAGTAATATTCATTATTCCCAATAGTATACAACAATGTTACAACAAGGATATTTTGAATCATGTGGATAAGATTCAAATATAACAACTTAATCTGACAGACAGACTGACTAAGAGTGTCTGAACCACTAGATGGGAGCCACTAGTTTAACTCTTGATGTCTAAATTGGTACGACAACCAGTTAAACTGATGCGGTAGGTGGAAAAAGGTGTCACTTCCCCATGCATCCATAAAAAAATGGCACCGTACTAACTGAGAGTGATCTAACTGAATGTAACTGAAGGTTGACTCATCCTAAATTCCTACCTACCACAACCAACTGATGGAGGCTACTGGTGGCACTCAGAGTAGCTTCTAAAATGTAGGGATTGGTCTCAGAGGCACATAAACTCATGCATGGACATGCAGTAAGTGGAATTTAACCTCTATATGCGTTCCCCACACTCTATTATAGTAATAATGTTTCTCTAAGCTAGAAAATATGATCAAATAGATTATATACGGACAAGGGAGGATTATATAATTCGAACACCCCCCCCCATTAATCCTAACTTGGACAACTTGGGCCCTAGAAACTAGGACAAAAGTCACCCATATAATCTAAAAGAATTAAAATATGCTTAATAAACTAAGGGAAATGGGGAAAACCTCATGGGACCACCCCCCCCACCTCGCTCAAAATAAGCAGTGAATCAAGAAAACAAGCTATAATTAAGAGGAAACTTTCCTCTTTGGGTAAAAACTTGTAAAATTTTTCTGCAATTTGTAGCTCTATGGAGAAACCATGTAGAATCATGGTTCTTCTATTGATCAACATCCTGGGATTGTGCATGTGAACCTTTCCATCTTCTTCTGATCTGCTAAATGTTTCTTTTGTCTCTTCTTTTTGGAGGAGGAATGGAATAATCCATTTTTTTCTTCAGTGGGCCAAATTTTGGATCATTGACTATCATCAATTTGCATCTTCCTGGAAGTTTGTTGCACCACTCTATAGGTAGCGAAGCCGTGTGAGAGAGTGAAAAATTATCATTCTGATAATGGGACCTCATTTTTCTTCTATCATCTAGATCCCCAACATCATTCCCAGCTGCTTCAATGACCTTTTCATCCCATTTAGGCTTTTGAATCAGAATAGGAGTTGGATCTGGATCTGCATCATCTTGAGGTACAATCTCAATATCAATATCATGCTGATCTTGTTCCTCATCTTCTGAAACCGAAATCTTAGACAACATATAATTATCTATAAATGGAGATGTAAGAGAATTTATACCTCCTGTTTTGAATGGCTGTTTAGATTGTGCTGGAGCTGAGTATAGAACAAAGTGTGAGAATTCATATGCCTTGGTGGCATGGTTTGCAATACCCTTCGCTATAATATTTTGATATCTCCACTGAGTCAGGACCAAATACAACTTTCTTTGGTCATCTGGTATGTGTCATTTGATAAACATATAACAAATTTGCTGCAAGAGAGGGCACATATAGTACATTCTTGAAATCATCATGCTGGATTTTAATATAACCTCTACCCACTGCTGGGATTTGTGAATTATCCCCCATATGAATTCTAGGTCCTCCTAATAGAGTGAGAGTGGTGAAGGAGTCACCGGAGGAAACCGTGTGGTTGGATTCTCTAGAATATATCAAATAAGACTTTGACTGAGTGAAGATTTCCTTCAAGGCATGGCACCTTTCATGATCTTTTGTTAGTTGTCTAGCATTAGACTTATTTTATCCTTGTGTAAGGGAAATATCGTTCTATTCAAGAAGTGTTGACATTTGGTCGATGGTCTTCTTCATGCACTGGCTCTCTAGATGAAAGTCTCTCATACAGTAGGGACATCTAGTATTCTTGAATTTATTCTTTTCCTTGGAACCTGAGGCTCCATCGAAATATCTCTAATTCTCCTTTAGCTTTGAATCAGTGGCTTTGGGCTCCTTCACTTTTTTCTTCACTTTTGTCTAACATCAAGAGTTATTGATTCTTGGAGGTTTTGAATCACTCCCATTTGAACCAATTTATCTTTCTCTTGTATTAAGGACTCAACAAAAGCATCGAGAGAAGGAAACTTCCAATTGGGGATGGAAGCTCTTCTAGAATGGAATGTAGAGACAAAGTCTGGGTTCTCAGAGCCAATCTTGCTCAGTACAGACAACACAAGTTGCTCATATTTCCTCTCTAATCCACATTCTTTGCATTGTAGTAATAGTGACTTGTATTTTGTAAAGAATTAATGAATAGATTCAAAACTGTTGGGCTGTAAAGCAATGAGCTCATTCTCCAATATGTTACCTCGAAGCTCATATTATTTTCCAAACAAAGATTCAATATTTTCCCAAGATTCCTTTGGATTCCTTAGTTCCTCAATATGGAACAAAATATCCCAGGAGATATGAGTGCACATGAAGCCGAAGTTCTCATTAAGTCGATTAAAAAATTGTTCTTCTCAACATACTATTGGGGTTCAGTTTCTCTACCCATTTTCATCCTAAACAGAACAAGATTGTGCAAGGCTACCTGCATATCTTCCCTCCAATCATAGTAGTTGAAGGGTGTAAGTATTTGGGGTACGAGAGATGAAGAATCCATTTTTCTGTATGTTGAAACAATCAATTCCTCAAGAAGCTACATAGGTACCTACAAATAACAATGCAAAACCCAAATCAATTCGCAATCATGTCAGTTTCAAGAATTTCCACCTCAACATGTACACTTTCTCAGAGTCCATCACACTTGGATAGACTTCTCTGCATAGAATACAGAGGGAGTAAGGCTATCACTTTGGGATTTATGTGGAAACCCATATGCTTCTGGTATACAATGGAGATTGGACAAGACTTGCTTCTAGCCTAAATAAGGCTCTAATACCATGTTAAATTATTGAACCATTGATCTACATGAAAATGAGAGAAGTTGAAAGGTAGAATTGTGCAATGGAATATCATGAACAATGTACACTAAACAAGACAAATTTGATACAAATATGATAAGAATTGATAATTTAATTACAACACTAATCTTCATTATTCTCAGTAGTATACAACAATATTACAATAAGGAGAATTCGAATCACATGGATAAGATTCAAATCTAACAACTAAACCTCATTGACTGGTTAATTGAGAGTGTCTAAATCACTTCATTGGAGCCACTAGTCTAACTCATGATGTCTAAATCAGTCCGACAACCAGTTAAACTAGTTAAAATGATGGGGTAGGTGGAAAAAGGTGCCACTTCCCCATGCAACCATGAAAAAATAGTGCTAGACTAACTGAGACTGATCTAACTAAATGTAACCAAAGTTTAACTCAGCATAACTGCCTACCTACCACAACCAACTGATGGAGGTTGCTGGTGGCACTCAGAGTAGCTCCTAAAATGTAGGGATTGGTCTCAAAGGCACATAAACCCATGCATGAACATGCAATAAGTGGCAATTAACCTCTATATGTGTTCCCCACACTCTAGGACAGTAATAATGTCTCCCTAATCTAGGCAAGATGATCAAATAGACTATAAATGGACAAGGGGGGATTATATATTACTAACAAGTTCTACCCATGCCTTGACTTTGATTTCAAAATCAAAGGGACTAAGGTTCACGAGTTCAAAAAACATGTGATTTTCTTCATTTTTGGATAAATTTTCTTTGCAAATAATGATTTAAATGTACCAAATTAGTCAAAATATCATCTAATAATAGTGAAATAATGGATCCAAATGTAAAATATCACCTAATACATTCATATCTAAGCAATATTTAAAAGAAAAGTTGAACAAAATACTCAAAAAATACTAATGAAAGTGATCTTCCAAGTTTTCTAAAGAAGGTTCAAAGCCTCACAAATTCAAATGGAAATATCCCAAAACCTCTCAATATTGCTTCTAACAGGTTCTAACAGGTCTTAACAAGTGTTTGGATGTCAAGTTAAGGTCTGCAAAATCTACCTTTATCCCAATTAAAGGCCTAAAACAGTGATTTTTTTAGGGTAGTTTGCTTAGTTTCGAGGAGTGATGGTGAAATTGGTGGTGTTTGTGACTCAAAATGTTGAACCAATCAAAAGCACAATTCTCACTAATATTTCCTTTATTTCAATGAACTTATATATTATGGAAGAATAAGATGTTATTTGATATCCTTCAAACATGCTCTTTTGTTTTGTTCTCACATAAATTTGGATTAGTGGTATCAAAGAAATACTCTTTGATTGTTTCTTAGCACATGTTCTTGACGAGGTAAGGGTATAGAGAGTTGCATATTGAACTAGTTTCTCTTGGGGAAGACCACTCTCTCCATTAAAGGCAACTTCCCATGGAGGAAGAAAAGAGAGACAATGGAAAAGGATATCCTATCAAGTTGTTTCTCAAGGAATCCCTTACGTGAGAGATGAATGAAATGATTTTTTTTCATCTAGAGCCTTCGATGGATACCAAAAACAACAAAGGGATCATCAAGTAGTTACTTCAAAGGATCCACACCCTTTAAGGTACAAGCTACATTTGATATTTTTTTTTGATGTCCATATCTATGCCCATTCTCTAGATATATGGTTGAATATGCTAAAAGGGTTTTTCTTTGTTTGTAATTTTTTTGACAAGGAAAATATCACCTTTACACTCCTTAAGGCTATATCCCATGTCAAAAAATGGGGGGAATATTATTGTGAGAAAAACTAAATAGAGGAGCATAAAATGTTTGAGGCTGATCCCACTTGGGGCTCTTTTATAAGTTCCCTAAAGGAATAATATTACCCCGTGTGAATCTATGACGACTAGTACAAAAAATGGACCATTTTGTGTCAATAGAGGGACCAAGTAGTCACATAGTACACCGACAAATTTCATACCTTCCACACAAAGTTGGGTATCAGATACTCTGAGCGACACCTAGTTCTGAAATATCATAATGGCCTACATAGATGCATCTAAATAGAGATGGAATTCCTAGACATATATTCACTAGAAGCCACTCATTGGTATGCTATCAAAATAGAGCATAAATTTCAGTAAAAGAATAAGCGAGAATTTGTACTTGTGAATCTATCATAGAATCAAGGCAAGAGAAACCTTAGATTTCAAGACAAAGGTATTCTATCAAAATAGAGAAAAAATTTCAACAAAATAATAAGCAAGAATTTGGACGTGTGAATTCGTCATAGAAGCAAGGTAAGATAAACCTTATCTTTCTAGACAAAGGATAAAGTAAATAAACCAACCCATAGACAACTAGTCCTAACCACAAGCAAACATGGGTAACAAAAATACAAAGGACACTAGAAAGTGGTGCGAGTTCTACAAAATCACCTGGCACAACAATGATGAATGCCACTCAAAGTAGTCATTGGTGGCAAGATCGAAAATTAAATCCTAGTATGATTCTGATTTAGAACCAACCATCATAGTCATAGAATAGGGGAAGTATATCATTGATGTAGAACCTAGTGTCACCATTGCTATCACAAAGATTCAAGCAAAGGAACTAGAAGATCCAGAGGCAGAAGAGTTCCTATTGAACTCATAGACGTGGGTGAAGGGAATCCCTTTACATTTTGTTGTTGACACCACCCAAAATCATACATCATTATTTGGATAAGATAAGGATGAGGTATCCATGTCAGTCATCATGGTCGTCTACCATACAACATCAATCCTTTCAAAGATGAGGTACTATGTGATGTGGCCCCACTTGATGTCTATGCTGTTCTTTTTGGTAATCCATATATGTGGAAGCATCATTTTGTGTATGTGTCACATCCTCATAGTTTCATTATCAATTTGGGAGGACATCTCTCTTAGATACTAGAGACAATTACAACTATTACAGTCTCTTTGACCTCAACTAAGTAATGCAAGAAGATAATCTCCCACACTGGAAAATTTTTCCTCTTCACCATTTCCTTTGAAGATGAACATCAAATGATAGATACCTCCACAATATTGCACATAAATATACCCTGTACAGTGAAGAATAACATAGAGGCATTGCTTCCTTACTTATCTAGGTACCTCTATAGTGCAAGGCCACACATTCAAGGTTCCCCTCTAGAAATAAATCATCCACACCAGTTTAGAGAAAGGAAAATAAGGAAACCAAAATTTTTGATTAAGGCTAGAAAATCCATCAACAACAATTACATCCCTATTCAAGTGTCAAATAAAGGAAACCTTTTCACCTCAGCACATGCCTGACAAAGCTCAACTCAACACACAATACTCCATATGATGAGGGACTTAACAGAATGGAGACCGATACTTCTTAAGGGTGACAGAATGATCTAGATAAATTTTAGTGTCCACCCACCTATTACACTATCTAAAAATGGTTTTTCCAATTTAGCAAATTTTTGGGATAAATGAATGCTCCAAATGGATATTGATGGTCACAACCCTATGTTATGGAGAAAAATTCCTATGTATTGGGGTGGACCACAAGAGACAGTATGAAACCAAAAATCAATCCACTTCCAATATGATAAATAAATAAATAAGTCTAACACTAAGGGATGAGAAGCATACCTTATTCCGAACATTTGTAGTAGATCCCCATTGATATTTCAATCACACTTGTACCTACTTTTTTTTTTTCCGATGGAAAAAAATATTTTTTTAATGATAAAAAATATTTACATACAAAACGTATGTTCATTTTGTTGTTTCATTATAGCCAAACAAAAAAACAAGAGCATCCAGCCTTTGTTCTAAGAATGACATTTGAGACAAAACTACCCTTACAAGCAAAACCGTATTCTGCCCTAAGAGCAAAACTGTAATCTGTAGATTGTAAATTATCATCTGTGCATAAAAACCCATGAAGCATGATAGATATTAAGCGTTAGAACCTACTCTAGCATATAAATCCAATATTTAATCAAAGAAACTACATCCATGGATAAAAATATTCATAGTTACACATATAATGGACAAGAAATGGATATTTATATTAAATATAAACAAAGATATAAGTGACAAACTCTGTCGGCACCTTGTCGAAATCGAGAAACTGAGTCTTCCACCACTTCAATCCTCCATATCGATGGCAATATCACAAGACAATGGAAATATTAGGAAGAGCATCAATGGATGTTCAAAGGACAAAGGGGTGCAAGCTCAAGTATGCAAGAATGAAGCACAAATCCACTATAGTTTCTTTTCTATCACAAGTTCTCATCCTCTAATGAATCCAAGTAGCTCAATATATAGACCTTCAATAGGAGGTGAAGGGCCGAGTCAGAGCATTTCCAAACATATGGAAGTCCAATAGTCAAGTTATTCGTTACATAGGGAAAACTCCAAATATTTTATTTTTGAGCACATTTCCCGATGTACACGGGTCATAGTCGAGAAAACTGCATGTGCACGCGGTCTATAAGCTAGTTACCCACATATACCAATAAATAAGACTTTTTAAAGGGAATTTTTGGAACATCGAAGTTATAATGAGGAAAGGGGGTCCAAAGAGTCTGCATAGGGACAATGAACTCCATAAAAACATGATCTACCAATTGTGGTAAAATCAACTATAACACACTAGTGCACCAGCTCAAGATATTTTTTCTAGTTTGGAAATTTTTATGGATTTTAGTTTTCAAAACTTTGGAGGCCATTTAGAGGCTCTAAATGACATTTTTGGTGATGCACAACCAAATTGTAGCTGAAGGCATGAATAGAAAGGAGAAATGTGTACTTCTCTACTAGACCTTCCAACGAGCTACCAAACACCCTAAATGGAGATCACATGCAAACATTTTTACCTCAGGAAGTTGACACCTCAACTAACCACCTTAGGACCCACAAACATTTTTACTGATCATCACTTAGGGTTAGGTTTTTGGATGTTATGGTTTTTTCCCTCATGCTTATGATAAAAATTCCCTTTATCCTCCCTTTGTAATCATTTTGTGATGAATGAGTCTAGCCATTGCCTCTCTTCTCAGAGATACAACTACCACTATTCTACTTGCTTTTATTTTAGATTATGTTATGTTTAATTCATTTAATAGAATTTGAGTTTGCTATATCACTACATTCCTTGGTGCATGTCCTCAATGAGCTCAAGTTATATAGAGTTGTGTCTTGAACTAGTTTCTCTTGGCGATGACCACTGTCGTCACCCTAAGAGGCCTCCCATAGACAAAGAAAATAGATATGACAGAGAAGGATATCCTATCAAGTTGTTGCAAAAGGAATCCCTTGTGTAATAAAGGAATGAGATGATAAAAAGTTTCATCAAAATCCTTAATGGATGTCATTAACAATGGAGGGATCATCAAGAAATCAACTTAGAGGAGACATACCCTTTAAGGTACAAGTTAACTTTGATATTTATTTGCTTAAAGTCTAGATCTATGTTGACTCTCTATATAAATGGATGAATCGACTAGAATGGTATTTCTCCGTCCGTAATTTTTCCAATAGGGAAAAGATCACCTTTATTCTCCTTAAGGTTGTCCACCATGTCAAAAATTGGTGGGAAAATTATTATGAGAAAAACTAAATAGAGGAGTCTAAAATGTTTTAGTCCGATCCCACTTGGGTGTCTTTTATAGATTCCCTTAAGGAACAATATTACCTGGTGGAAAACTATGACGAATAGTACAAAAAATGGACCATTCTACATCAAGAGAGGGACTAAGTGGTGATAGAGTACACCAACAACTTTCATACCTTGTGCACAAATATAGGTATTAGAGACTCTTAGCGACACCTAGTTCTAAAATAACATAGTGGCCTACACTGTTACATCTAAATAGATATATAATTATTGGAGATCTATTCACTAGGAGCCTCTTATTAGTGTGCTATCCAAATGGAGTAGAAATTTCAGCAAAATAATAAGAGAGAATTTGGATTTGTGAATTCATGGTAGAAGCAAGGAAAGTGAAACCATAGATCACAATACAAAGGATATAGTAAGGAAAACCAACCCCAACAAAACTAGTCCCAACCACAACCACAGAAGGGTAACATAAATAAAGAGAAGGAAACTAGAAAGTGGTGTGAGTTCCACAATACACCCTGTCACAACACTGATGAATTCCACTCAAAGTAGTCATTGGTGGTTGATATAAAAGCTTTGGAATCAAATCCTAGTTTTGATTCTGATTTAGACCATAACATCACAGTCACAGACCAAGGGAAGTAGATCATTGATGTAGAACCCAATGTCGTGATTGATACCACACAGATTCAACCAAAGGAACTCAAAGGGTTGGAGGCAGATGAGTGCCTCTAGGACTCATAGATGTGGGTGAAGGAAACCCCCCTACATTTTTTTGTTAATATAATAAGAAAAAAGAACCTAATATTAGAAGAAGTCATTAATATATTGAAGCTACCGAAAACACCACACCCACAACACCAGAACAATTTGCTCTTTGTTTGTTTTTTGGTGCATGTCCTCGATGAGCTCATGCTATATAGATTTGTGTATTGAACTAGTTTTTCATGGGGACGACCACTTTAGTCACCCCAATAGGCCTCCCATGGAAAAAGAAAAGAGATATGACAAATAAGGAGATACTATCAAGTTGTTGTAAAAGGAATCCCTTGCTCAATGGAGGAATGAGATGATAGAAAATTTCACCCAGATCCTTAATGGATGCCAGTAACAATGGAGGGATCATTGAGCAGTAAATTCCAAGGAGTAACACCCTTTAAGGTACAAGTTAACTTTGATATTCGTTTGTTTGAAGGCTAGATCTATGTTGATTCTCTATATATATGGTTGAATCTGCTAGAAGGGTATTTTTTGGTCCATAATTTTTCTAAGAGGGAAACGATCACCTTTATGCTCCTTAAGTTTGTCCACCATGTCAAACATTTGTGGGAACATTATTGTGAGAAAAAATAAATAGAGGAGTCTAATATGTTTTAGTTTGATCCCACTTGGGCATCTTTTATAGATTCCCTTAAGTAACAATATTACATGGAGGAAAACTATGACGACTTGTACACAAAAAGGACCATTCTGCATCAAGAGCGGGATTAAGTGGTGCTAGAGTCCACTAACAAATTTCATACCTTGTGCAAAAATATAGGTATTAGAGACTCTAAGTGACACCTAGTTCTAAAATACCACAGTTGAATACATCGATACATCTAAATAGAGATAGAATTCTTGGACATCTATTCACTAGGAGTTGCTTATTGATATGCTATCAAAATAGAGTAGAAATTTCAGCAAAATAATAAGAGAGAATTTGGAGATGTGAATTCATGGTAGAATCAATTCAAGTAAAACCATAGCTCATAATACAAAGGATAGAGTAACGACAACCAACCCCAATAAAACTAGTCCCAACCACAACCAAAGAAGCGTAACATAAATTAATAAAAGGACACTGAAAAGTGGTGCGAGTTCCACAAAATCCCTTGGCACAACACTAATGAATGCCACTCAAATTATTCATTGGTGGTTGATATAAAATATTTGGAATCAAATCCTAGTTTTGATTATGTTTTAGAACCCAACATCACAGTCATATACCAAGGGAAGAAGATAATTTATGTAGAACCCAATGTCGTGATTGATACCACATAGATTCAGCCAAAGGAACTCAAAGGTTTGGAGGCAGATGAGTTCCTCTTGGACTCATAAATGTGGGTGAAGGAAATTCCCCTACATTTTGTTGTTGATAGCAGAAGAAAAAATAACTTGATATTAGAAGAATTCATTAATATATTGGAGCTAGAGATAACGCCACACCCACAACACTCGAGCAATTTTCTCTTTGTTTGTTTTTTGGTGCATGTCCTCAATGATCTCAGGTTATAGAGAGTTGCGTTTTGAACTAGTTTCTCTTGGGGATGACCATTGTAATCACTCCAAGAATCCTCCCATGGAAAAAGAAAAGAGATATGACATAGAAGGAGATCCTATCAAGTTGTTGCAAAAGGAATGCCTTGTGCAACAAAGGAATGAGATGATAGAAAATTTCATTTAGATCGTTAACGGATTCAAGTAACAATAGAGGGATCATTAAGCAGTCAATTCAGAGGTTGAATGCCCTTTAAGGTACAAGTTAACTTTGATATTCCTTTTCTTGAAGGCTATATCTATGTTTATGCTCTATATAAGTGGTTGAATATGATATAAGGGTATTTCTCCATCTGTAATTTTTCTGATATGGAAAATATCACCTTTATGCTCCTTAGGGTTGTCTACCATCTAAAAAATTGGTGGGAAAATTATTGTGAGAAAAAATAAATAGAGGAGTCTAAAATGTTTTAGTCTAATCCCACTTTTGTGTCCTTTATATATTCCATTAAGGAACAATTTTACATGGTGGAAAACTATGAAGACTAGTACACAAAATGGACCATTATGCATCAAGCAAGGGACTAAGTGGTGCTAGAGTACACCAACAAATTTCATACCTTGTGCACACAGATATGTATTAGAGACTCTGACCAACACCTCATTCTAAAATACCACAATGGCATACATCGGTACATCTAAATAGATATATAATTCTTGGATATATCTTCACTAGAAGCCGCTTATCGGTATGCTATCAAAAATAGATTAGAAATTTCAGCAAAGGATAAGCGAGAATTTGGAATTGTGAATTCGTTGTAGAAGCAAGGAAAGTGAAACCATATCTCACAATAGAAAGGATAGAGTAAGTACAACCAACCCCAAGAAAACTAGTCCCAACCACAACCAAAGAAAGGTAACAAAAATAAATAGAAGGACACTGGAAAGTGGTGTGAGTTCTACAAAATCCCCTAGAAAAACATTGATGAATTCTACTCAAAGTAGTCATTGGTGATCAATATAAAATATTTGGAATCAAATCCTAGTTTTGATTCTGATATAGAACCCAACATCCCAGTCACAGACCAATGGAAGCAGATCATTGATGTAGAACCCAATGTCGCGATTGATACCACATAGATTCAACCAAAGGAACTCAAAGGGTTAGAGACAGACGAGTGCCTCTTGCACTCACAAATGTGGGTGAAGGAAATCCCTCTCAATTTTGTTGCTGATAGCAGAAGAAAAAAGAACCCGATCTTAGAGGAAGTATTTAAAATATTGGAACTACCAACAACACAACAACCACAACTATACACCATCAATTGGATAAGCTAAGGATGAGGTATCTATGTCAATCATCAATGTTGTCTATCATATGACATCAAGCCTTTCAAATATGAGGTACTGTGCGATGTGGCCCCACTTGATGTCTATGATGTTCTTTTAGGGAATCCATATATGTGGAAGCATCATGCTTGGTATAAGTCCCAATCCTGTGGTGTCATTGTCACTTTGGGAGGATAACTCTATCAGATACCAGAGGAAAGTGAACCTAATATAGTCTCTTTGAATTCAACCAAGAAATGTAGGAAGATAATCTCTCACACAGGGAAATGTTCCCTCTTTACAATTGCATCTGAAGATGAAAAGAAGATGAAAAATACCTCCACAACCTCTGCACATAGTCCATCTACTTTGCATATACAAGAAGAACATAGAGGCATTGCTTCCTTTCCTATCAAGGTACCTCTAAAGTGAAAGGTCACACATTCAAGGTGCCTCTCTAGAAAGAAATCATCCACACTAGTTCAGATAAAGGATAATAAGGAAAGCAAAATTGTTGAATGAGTCCTACAAATCCATCAACAACAATTACAACCCTATCTGACTGCTAAATAAAGGAAACCTTTTTTACCTCAACACATTCCTCACAAGGAGATCAGCTCAACACATAGTTCCCCATATGATGAGGGGATTGATGCTGTTAGAATATAATTCGTCAGGATTATTGTAAATAAATAATTAAATAGGAATTTGAATAGTTGCCCAAGAAGGTGAAAAGGCTGGTTCTCAACCGCCTCATTGTAATCTATAAATTAATGTTTTAGTCATGAATAGAATATTGATTCGGGTGTTATTACCATCATGTGGTATCAGAGCAGGGCTATCTGCCATAACTCCTGGCTGTCATTCTGCTTGCCAGTCCAGTCCATTGCCAGACTGCTCCATCAGTCTACCAGTGGCATGAGAAATCTAGTCTCTGCGTGCATGCATTATTGGTATAGCACAATACCTAACCCTAACCCTAATTCTTTCATGCTGAATCCTTGAACTGCGTCCTCTTGAACTGCAAACCTCCGTTCTGCGCTCTGTTAATTTGTTTCAGACTGCTTGAATATCGCCAGTCTGCCTCCAAAACGTTTTTTGTTTAGTGCTGCAATATTTAGGGAACTACAGAAACCCTAATTTTCTGTGACTGTAAAGAATATCAGTGGCGATACCTCTCCTCCTCTTTTATTGCTAGCAGAATATTTTGAACTATCATTACGCCTCCCACAGTTTCCAGCTTGAGACTTAAAGGCGTGACATCTAGCAACAACAATTCCTGCACCTTCTCGTTGCTTTCTCCACTCAGAATGGCAGCCTGATCAGCTGCGCCAGAAGCAATGGCTTCATCCTGCTATTATAATGCTAGTTGCTGCCTGTGTGGAGACTGTAGCCTTGCTTGAAGGCTGCGATGATTGTTTTGAAACTGTGCGCTAGAGAAAGAATATAGTGAAGCAACTTCATACAAGTGTTTGGAGATATATTGTATGCGTTGAGTATATGCGTGGACTGATACTACATTTTTATACTGCGATTTTATGAAGATACATATGATAAAGATGGAAACGCACTCTTGATATTGTTATACTGGACCGTTTCAACATTAAGTCCATTTGTTGGAACAGTGGAAACCACTTGCAGCGTATAGAGAATCGTGGTTTTCCCGGCATTGTCGAGGCTGAGGACGTGAATGCTGGAGCCTGCGTTGAAGTGTTGAAGGCTGCATTGAAGGTAAAATCGTTGGTGACCGTTGGAATACCCATCATTTACTGTGAAAGACTGTGTGCTGCCTGCCTGCGTTGGACTGAAGATAGCGGTGTTGATATAGTTTGATCTGAGCCTGCGTATGAGCCAGTGTGCTATGCGTGAAGACTAGCGTTCGGTTACACTAGCGTGGAAGCTATGACCTGCGTGGAGAAGGCTGTAAGAAATACATATATATTGCTACAACCCATTTACGTTGAAGTCTGATCATACATTTGGTGAAATGCGACCCTTGTTGTTCAAAAGATTGTGGGACTATTGAATGTGTGATAATATTGTGACTGCTGAATGCGTGACTGCTGAATTCCTGAAGACTGTGTGGAGACTGGGTGCCGATCTCCTTCCTGCGACTTGAAGACTGCGTGGAAATTTCTCCTCCAGTAAATGATGTGCTGGCTGCGTTTTTAAGGTTAGTGCTGCGTTGGAGTAGTATTGATTCATAAACCCTAATTTATTTGGTGGTGCCATATAACAGTTGTTATTACTATTCTGAGCGTGAGTGGTAGAGTTGGCTTGATATTTTGATATCTGTATTATTTCATAATGTATAGTATCGACCTGTTAGTCAATACTGAAGGATTGATGTGATTGAAGCACTAGAATGCAGAAGTGCAGTGGAAGATATCTACAGTTACGAAAATAGTGTCTATTCATTTTAATTTTGTACTATATACATCCTCTGCCGTTGACATTTGTATTTGGAGAAAAATCTTGAGCAGGATTTTGGATTGCACAATCGCTGGTGTGGTAAGAAAATAAGGCCTGATATAAAACAAGAAGATTTTTGGCTCGAATTCATGATAGCACCCATGTACCCACTCATCTCACATTGAACCCACGTCTTTTGTTGAGTTGAACATACAAAGAATAGTGCTCTTCTTTGTTGACATTTGGCACTTGAAGACGAACTGATATATTGAAGAATATATATATGTTGACTGATGCTGAATGGTATATATGCGTTGAAGTATATATACTGCTTGGAGTCTGGAAACTTTTCTATGATTGCTGGTGTATACATGCTGATGTCTACTCCCTGAAATGTTGCTGAACCTGTGGAGCTGGATACAAAATCAAGAGAGCCTGTGTAAATTCTGAATACTGAGTCTGATATATTGCATTGTGATATTGAGACTGATATATTGCATAGTGACTGATATATTTTGTATATTGAAGAAGCTTGTGTATGCTCACCTGAAGCTTGCATTGTACACCTTGGCAGAGACTGTAGACCTGCAAGGTTATTGTTTTTCTCTTTGTCATATTAAGATCATCACTGTAAATTACACTAACAGTTGTAAAGATGCACTCTTTGGCATCTAGTATTGGTGCTGCCCTAGCTGGAAAAGACCAATCCAAAGACCCTTCCAAGGGAGATTGCAACAAGAGAGGCAGAGGGGGCAGAAGCAAAAGATCAAACTTGCAGTGCAAGCGTTGCGGAAAGACTGGGCACACATCAGATCAGTGTTGGGCTTCATGGGATTCCATCAAAGACAAGCACAACCAGAAGAAAGATGAGCAATATGCTAGTAAATTTTATGATTCTTGTATTGTTGCACATTGTAATCTTGGATTTAATGAAATGACTTCTCTTTCATCTTACAAAGATTGTTGGCTACTTGATACTGGTGCAACATCACACATGACATTCAGAAAATATTGTTTTGAAGAACTTAATGAATCAATAGATGGCATAGTTTACTTTGAAGATAAGTCAAGTATTAAACCAAAGGGAATGGGCACCATTCGACTGAAGATGCCTGGATTCCCTGATTTCTTGTTGAAGAACGTTCTCTATCTTCCTGAGTTGCAGAGAAGCCTGCTGTCCATGGTGGAAATTCGACAGCAAGGCCATTCCATCCACATATTTGATGGAATCGTTGAAATAATAAAGTCCTCTGACAACCAAGTCATCATGACTGGATACGAAGATGGAAAGCTGCCGAAGCTCAAAGGTTCATCCGCAAGATTTCAGAACTATGCCTACCTCTCTCAGCATGGAGAAGGTAATATGTCATCTAGCTCATTGTGGCATGCAAGGTTTGGTCATCTAAATTATAACAGTCTTCGCTTGTTGAAAAATAATGGTGTATTTGGCTTTCCCACCATTCCTAAAGAGAAGGAAAAATGTGATGCATGTATATTAGGGAAACATAGTAAGCTGCCATTCCATGAATCTAATTTCAGAGCAAGTAGGAAATTAGAACTAGTGCATTCTGATTTGTGTGGCCCAATGCCAACTCCTTCAACAAATGGGAACAAGTATTTTATGACATTTGTTGATGACTACTCACGAATGTGCTGGATTTACTGTTTAAAGACAAATTCAGAAGCATTTCAAACATTCAAAGACTTTCATGCATTGATTGAAAAGCAAGCACAATAAAAAATTGGTACACTTCGTACTGATAATGGGAAAGAGTACACTTCAAATGATTTTGAAGCTTATCTTCTCCAACATGGAATTGCACATCAGACTACCGTTCCCTACAATCCTCAACAAAACGGGGTAGCAGAGAGAATGAATAGAACCATAATGAATATGGTTCTCTCAATGA
>LPNX010727937.1:347301-360275 GCA_001517045.1 Pseudotsuga menziesii
AAGGTTGGTTCTCAACTGCCTCATTGTAATCTATAAATTAATGTTTTAGTCATGAATAGAATATTGATTCGGGAGTTATTACCATCATATGCAATGGGTATTGTTGCTTCTTAAGGGGGGACGACTGATCTAGATGGATATTGGTGGACACCCACCTATTCCAGTGGTTCAAAATAGTTGTTTTTCAATTTGGTGTTTTTTTGGGTCAAAGGAATGCTCCAAATGGATATTGGTGGCCTCTCGCCCATTCCCCCAGCTGAAGACAAATTTTCCAATTTGGTAGTTTTTATGGATTTTCCTATTAAAAACTCATGGGGCCATTTTAAGGCTCTAAAGGATTTTTTTGGAAATGCGACATGACAAATGTAGCTAAAGGAATGTTTGGATGGGAGAAAGGTGTACTTCTCTTCTCGAGATTCTAATGAGCTACCAAACTCCCTAAATGAATACTGTATGTAAATGTTAAGCCCTCGGGATGTTGAAACCTCAACTAACCACCTCAGGACTCACAAATTTTTTTATGGATAATCTCTTAAGGTTAGGTTTTTGTATTTTAGGGTTATTTCCCTCATTCTTACGTTAAAAATTCCCTTCCTCCTCCCTTTGTAATCAACTTGTGATGAATGAGTGTATCCACCACATCTTTTGTTAGAGATATAGCTACCACCATTCTAGTTTCTTTTATTTTACATTTTGTTATGTTCCATTCATTTAATATAATATGATTTTACTGTATCACTATGTTCCTTGCAATATATATGTGTATATGATTAATTACATTCTCTTTCATTTATTTCTCACATAAATCCGAATTAGTGGCCCCAAAGCAATCTTCTCTTTGTTTGTTTCTCAGTGCATGTCCCCGATAAGGTAAGGTTATAGAGAGTTGGGTCTTGAACTAGTTTCTATTGGGGAAGATCACTCTTGCCACTAAGTGGGATACCATGGTGGAAGAAAATAAATATGATAGAGAAGGATATCCTATCAAGCTATTGCTTGAGGAATCCCTCACACAATAGAGGAATGAGATGATAGAAAATTTCACCTAGATCCTTCGACAAATGCTAACAAAAATGGAGGAATCATCAATAAGACACTTGAGAGGAGACACACCGTTCAATATACAAGTTAAATATGAAATTATTTTGTTTTAATTCCATATCGATGCTGATTCTCTAGAATAAATGGTTGAATATACTAGAAGGGTATTTCTCCATCCACAACTTTTTTGATAGGGAGAAGATCACCATCATGCTCCTCAAGGTTGCCCCCTTGTCGAAAATTGGTGGGAAACTTTTTGTGAGCAAAACTCAACATATGAGGCTAAAATATTTGAAGCCGATCCCACTTGGGCCTATTTTATATATGTTGTTAAGAATAATATAACCCCGTGGAAAACTATGATGACGAATACACAAATTGGACCATCCTACGTTAATAGAGGGATCAAGCAGTGCTGGAGCACACCAAAATTTTTTGTACCTTGCACAAAAAAATGGGAATTGTTAGCCCTTAATTAATAGCTAGATGGGTGGGGTGAATCAATATCTAGTGCAATTTATACCATTTTACACTTTATGAAACATACACCAATATCAAAGCAATTAACAATACGAAAACACTGTGCACAAAGCAATTATAAGAGAACTTTATATATATATAATATTTGATTACATAGGTTGTTTTCTCACATAATTTGTAGAAACCAATCCTTCATGGAAATCAATCCCTTTTGCAAGCACCAACTTGTTATTTTACATGCATAAACCTATGAGGACCCCAATCCTCTGTGTAATCAACAACTTGTTGCATACATGTACCATCATGTGGGGACACCAATCCTCTGCACATGCACCAAATTGGTGTATAAAGGAACCAACCTATGAGAAAACCAATCCTTTGTCCGTGCCCTTCCTTCCTCCCTTGTTTAGATATGACTAACTATTATTCCACACTTCCTAATTTGTATACTCTGTTCTTGCACAACCTCTTCAATACTAATTCTATGCACACTGTGACTCAAATTTATTCTATTCTTGCGCAAATGATCCTTGTACTTTGCTATCTTGATTATCTAACTACATACTCTAGTGAATTTGCACTCTTGACTATGTAATCTTCTCTCTCAACTTGCATGACTTATTACATACTCTGCTATCCCTTTATTCTATGCACTAAATTTGTGTGACTATGATTTCATATATAATTCAGTTTTGTACTGTTGTGCTCTTGTGCCAATCAACAAGACATTGATTTCTCTTTCACCCAAAGTAATCCCCTTTCATGCTCACATAAAAAAAGCATCAATCCTTTGGTCATTTATAATCATCTAGCATCAATATTTATTCAATTGATCTTGTCCATGTGTGGGATTCTCTATGTCGACGACAATTATTATTCTTTTCTTCATGTTCAAGTTTACACAAACATTTAACTTAAATTAGCCACATATCTTATTCCCTTTTCAGCTTTTAATCTACACACTTTGATATGATTGTTGATTAGGTGGTATTTGTGGGACATGAACATCTTGATGGGACTTGTGCACGTATTCCTTTTGATAAGAATTTCTTATGTACTCATTCAAACTGTCTTCTAGACTTTACATTTCTCATTGACATCAATGACAACACTAAGTTAACAATATACCCTTTTGTCATTGATGTCAACACCAAGTTAAACTGATATCCCCTTGAATATGGGCTCCTTTGTTATGATTTAAACAACTTGTACTTTTTCAATTGATGTTTCTACACAATGTCACAATTTATTTGTAATATTTTCAATCTCTCCCTATTTAACATCAATGGAAAATGAGTATAATTTTTGGTAGTCTTTTAATTATGCCATATTGTATTTGAACAGTATTTCTCTTACATATTTAGTTTCTCCCCCTGGACACATTATTTTTTTGTGAAAGAGCTTTGATACCATGTAGAAATAGCAGCTCTAAATCTAAGAAGAAATCATAGGAAGTAGATATAGCTACAAAGATAATTCTCACAAGCGTGCACAAGGAAAATAGAGAGATGCATAGTGAGAATGAATATAAGAGAAGTGAAGAATGATCCAATATATTTCCATGTATTATTTATCAACTTAGTGTACAACAATAATACATCCTTCATAGGTAAATTTGAGTTTCTTAGGAGACAACTCATGCTAGCTCATAAAACAGACTTACCAAATATGATAAATCCCCATAGATGGCTAAAGCACTTTCCAAATATGTCAAGGACATCATGAATTGTATTAACCATGAGTGAGTTGTCATTAGTGATGGAAAAACGTGCTAATCATGGAATATGGGGAGAAAATCATGGAGGATGGGTTAACAAGAAAAGATAGTAGTTTCCTAGTTGACTAGCTTTACCTTATCCACTGAAAAGCAGGATAAAAGAAATACAAAGACAAAATTTACAGGAAGGCGAAATTACTAGTTATGGAAGTCAATAAAGTTGGAAGGATATAACCATAATCAAGATAAATTCGTTCTTGGGCTATATATGGAAAGTGTTTACCAAGTGGTGCAAGTGGATTCCAACTATCTAGGCTAGTGGGTAGGGATTTAATAAAAAATGATTAAATATTGTTATCCTAAGTATGAACTAGGTTTTTAATATCCCAAAACCCCACTTTAATTATGAATTTATGATGACATGTCTAAAATAATCAGAGGCATATAGGTGCATATAGGTGCATATAGGGCCCAACAACAAGGCTGTGGTCACCCTTTACAATTATTCATGTCTAGAAAGGCGGAGAAAAGAAGCAAAACGACATGGGGGAAATCCTCCCTCAAGGAAGGAAAAGGCACAAAATATTAAAAAAATGTCTTTAGTATGTACTTATCTTCATTTTGATGATATGATGAACTGATTCTTGTGAAATACTTGATGAAGAAATCTGTAGACTCCATGATCATGCGCTAGAGTGTAGAATATGCAAGAAAGAAGAGGAGAGACTCCTTGTATCTCATCATCTGATGAAATAGGATAATTATATGAATGATTATTTCTGATTTCACACTCTGATATGGAAACATAATATGAAAAGGAAAAGAGATATGTGCATATATTCCTACCGAAAGAGTACAAAAATTAAGACAATCAGTTCCTTGTATAGCTGCAAAATGGTGATGTGGATCACATATATTTATTCCAATATGATGTATAACCTTCCCATATATTATATGAGACTGAAAATACTCTGATATATCAGAAATATTATCATATGGAATATTAAATACCAAAGGTTCAATGTCTACAGGAGGGTTTAGGGCTAGAGTAGGAAAAGGTTGAGCAACTGGGAAAAACTGACGAGTGTAAAAATATGAATGATGGATGAAATTGAGATTTGAAGAATAGGTGTTTGGAACATATAAAAAAATGTGTAATATAATTCCAATGATGAATAAGGTCATGGATAACCAACTTGTGAAAAATAGACAAGACTTGAAACCATTAGATATAAGTAACATTGCATAGGAAACCGATGAGGAATCAACTAGTGAACTTGGGGTTTGTATAGTCTTAGGAGTATTAAAAGGTATGGTAGATGTTATGGATGATGTAATAACATGCATATCAGCCTAAAATTATGCTTCTAAATCATAATTATAATCACTTGAATAAAGTGAGGAAGATATGCTTAAAGACAAGCCAAGATCTAGTGAAAAATCACAATCATTGGGAGATGAAACTAGGAGACTGATAGGTGAATTATCAAAGAAATAAATTTAAATTTATAATTATGGTATATAAAAAAGTAAATATATATAAGATATAAGATGAAAGTATTTAACTATGGAACTCAAGGCATAATTTATATTACCTTGGAATTGAACACTATGACAGTGTTCTGAGGAATCAACAGGATTCTGTAGCTCATGTGTAACTTTGATGTTATGCTTCTCAAGTAGCTGAGACATGATGCCCATATATGATTATTGAAAAATTTCTTCTCAGGATGAAATCCTTTTCTGCATTAATAAAACTTGGTTTTACTTCCTTTCTTCAATGAATCTTTGTCAGTAGGCTTCAAACTTTCATCTTCAATTTCTAACTTTGGCTTCTTATCTTTCACAATTTGCATCTATTTTGATCTTGGATTATTGCTTCCTTGAAATATAAAAGAATTATCCTTTCCCTTGGAGGTTAAGAGCACCCATATGGATCAATTTATCTTTCTCCTTTATTAATGAACCAAATAATGTACTCAAAGAAGGCATTTTCCATTTAGAAATAACAAGCCTGGTAGCATGGAAAGTAGACACAAAAACTTAGTAATCAGGACCCAATTTTGATAGGATAGAAAGTATCAATTGGTGTTCATATTTCCCAATCCCACATTGCTTGAGAAATAGAATAAGTGACTTGAATTTGGCGAAGAAACACTAAATGGAATCAAAACTGCTTGGATTCAATGAGAATAACTCATTCTCCAACTAATGTGCTCTTATCTCATCTTGAAATCCAAAGAGAGACTCAAGTTTGGTCCATAATTGGTTTGGAGTGGTCAAACCATATACATCAAAGAGTAGATCAGGATAAATAGAGAGGCAAAGATATCCATAGGCTTCATCCAACCTATTATTCCACTTACATTTCTCAACAACATAAATTGGTTCATTGTCTAAAGCCATAGAAACTCTATAGAGTCCCTTACTGCGCAACATAATGCCAATATTGGATTTCCATTCATGGTAGTTGAAGGGAGTTAGGTGTTGGGATATTATAATCCCACTTCATACTTAGGATACAATGTTTAATCATTATTGATTAATTTCCTATGTACTAGCCTAGATAGTTGGCATCCACTTGCACCACTTGGTCAATACTTTCCATATATACCCCAAGAGCGTCTTTATCTTGATTCTGGTTAGAACCTGCTTATTTTATGGACTTCCAAAATTGGTAACTTCTCCTTCCTACAAATTTTGTCTTTATACTACTTTATTCCATCTTTTCAGTGGATAAGGTAAAGCTGGTCAACTAGGAAACTTCTATCTTCTGTTGCCAGCCCATCTTCCATGATTTTCTCCCCAGATTCCAGGATTAGCATGTTTTTTCATCACTCATGATTTATCTAATTCATGAGGTCCTTAACTGATTAGTGTTGGTGAAAAATATTAAACGATTAATAAAATATCCAACGATTTAAATTGTCAACCCAAGGAGAGCGTAAACTTGTGAGGTATAAGAGAAATATATGTAGGGTTAGAGTAACACTAACTTAATCTAATATTCAAAAAGAAAACAAATGTGACTGAAATGGAATTTAAGTCTAGGAAAGCATGAAATTGTGTGAAAGGAAACTAGTCTACTGTTTAGTAACGAAACACATAGCTGAAATTGAACCTAGTTTACGAAAGCATGAAATGGAATCAAAAGAAATCTAATCTAAGAAGGCATGAAATTGTGTAAAATAAATTTAACTAAGAATACATAAAATTGCATGAAATAAATTAATCCAAAACATTCAACATTTAACATGTGAGATCACATAAAATCAACACTACTAACTCATTTGACATGTGAGCTCACATGGAGAAATGAAAATGAAAATTCTTGTATTAAACCATCAATCCATTACATAGCAGCCCAATTCAACTTCAAGACTAATTCCTACTAAATGAATAAAGACTCTCCCACTAACTACTCACTATCTATTAGCTTCCTCCTCTCAAATGAAGAGAGATCACTCTTATTTATACATGAGTTGCTTTGAAAAGAGGATAAGAAACTCATAAAAGTAGATCCACTTTTCTCTCAACTTATTTTCGATAATTACAAAATATGTAGCCCTTGAAATCCTCACAAATCCTCTCATGATATTCCTCTTTGGAATGATCTTGAATAATTATCTCCTTCAAATCTTGAAAAGATGGTGGTATTATTTGAGAAGCCTTTGAATAATCCTTTTGTTGAAAATCTTCAAATATTCCTACACATTACAAAGCTCACACAACTTTTAGATATAAATGAAAATATGTCAATTTTATAATATTGAATCATAAATTCTCTTAAAATACTTAAAAATAAATAAATTGGAAAATAACAAGCTAACCCATATTTATTTATGAAAATAGTATAAGGAATGATTAATGGAGTGATGAATAGGGATGAATGTGAGTAATAGTGAAGGGAAAATATGATGAAAATGCGACATTTGGGTGACTCAACATCTCTCCCCAACTAAAATTTTTGCATCTCCTCATGCAACTGTGCTTAAACATTTTGACTTCTTAAATTTGGCTATGCATGGTGTTGTTTTTATTAAACCATTTCATGATGCGAGACAAATAAGTAGCAGTGGATTTTTCTTATGGTTGGTTCTTGTGTGACAACCATGAATATGGCAAATGTTGGTTGTTGTGTTAACAACATTTATTTTATTATATTTTTTTTACTTTTATTTTTTGCTGCAATACATAAGATTTGAATGTATACATACACTAGAGATGATAAGCCATCAATGTACATTAGAAACCTTTTTCTTAATGTTTATGAATCATGTCAATAATGGAATCAAATAGTAATAAAGTGTATTTTGGAAGAGACATGTTGGTCAATGGTAAATGAGATGATGTCATGTGTAAAATAGAATCAAACAATAATGAATATATTTGTTGGAGAAATAATATACCTTAGTACCATGATGATCTACCTAGGAGACATAATCATTTTCCTTGTGCTTATGTTATATGGTCTAACTTAGGTTATACTGATCAATACTGGTCAAATAGGTGATTTTGGATCATTAATTGATATTTGAGGAACTCCACTTTGATCATTCTGTCATCCAAGTTCCTGCATTAATTGCAAACCACTTCCATATTTGACTAGCGGCGCTAATGTGTGAATGTGGTTGTTTTGTGATCTCCTTGGTCATTTATTTGGCTCCTAGGGACTCTCCCACTCACCCATGTGCTCTCCCATGATTTCCTTCCCTCATTAATGACCTAAGAATGATTCTTACCCATTCACACATGCTCACACATGTTCACACATGGATTCATGACTGTTTGATTAGGTTTGGGAGCTTATTGGTCAACCTAGGGGGGTTTAAGGGTCAAATCCTATTATGACACTTGTATGCATTCACATGGCCTCCAAGGGCTCACAAATATTCTCCAATGTAATATAAATATGTATCATACACATCTACAAGGGGTGCTGTAATATAATCATTAGATATTAGCACCATTCACATGTGCTATTCCAACTATTTTCAGTCTCTTTGTTATTCTCTTGCATATTTTGTCAAACAATTTGATTGTTATTATTGATCTAGCTCCTAGATCTCACTGAGAAGCAATTATCACATGGTATCAGAGCTAGTTGGAGCTGCAAATTAATCTAGATAGGTTTGAGTTTTTGTTTAGGGAATATTTCCATAAAATCTGATTGTTTTTCATTGCAGGTTCCTACAACAACTTCATGGATTCGAGATTTGTTCCTCTCCTTTATCCATTCAATTATTCTAAATGGAAAGTTAAAATGTGTGCATATCTTAAGAGGCAATGTCTCTATGATGTCTCCATTGGTGCTATAAGTAAGCTAAATTCCTATGAAGATAAGTGTGATTGGATTAATGATTGTGATAGAGCCTATGGAACTACGTGTCTCGCTATACCTCCTACAATGCACTATCTCCTTGATTCTATTGAGTACCCATTCGAGCTTTGGAGAAATATAGATGAAGCCATTGGCATGTAGAGAGAATATATGAGCTATATGGAGAGCAAGCAAATGGGCACCTCCTTATGTGTTGTCCCTCCAAATATATTGGCCTCATGCATTTCTCAAGATTTTTTTTGAAATGAAGAAGAAGTAGCCAAATATTTAGCAAATGATCCAAATCAAGTTTTTTCCTCTATGGCTTCTTGTATTTGCCAAGAAGTTGTTTTTCATGAAGATAACATATGAGTTTCTTCCATCACTACTATTCAAGAATTATCTTTCCATTCTATGTATTTCTCCTCTATGTATTCTATTACGAATGATGAAGATGTGTTGCTAGTTCATGATCATAGTGATCCTTCTCGAGAAGATGGGTTTTCTTCATATGAGAGTATTGGTTTGAAATATCATCAAGGAGAATTTTGGAAGTCAAGTGAATATACCTCATTGCTTCAAAATCTTTTTCTTCCTATGTATTCCTCCACCATGAATAGTAGAGTCCCTTCAAGTTCATCTAAAGATGGAGAAGTCATTGCCATCACAATGGTGCACCTTCTTGGAGCTGATTACAACCTTATTTAGAAGTTGATGCTTTAAGAGAATTATGATTTGCTTGGGGTCACCTATTCTAAATCACTTCAACTATATTTTGGACATGGGACCTTGGTTGGTTCGAAGTTCAAGTCTGAAGAGCACCATTCACTCTCCTATCAGTGAATTTCAGTAGTTTTACATGATCCCAATATTCATCATGCAGCCGTACATAATCCTGTGTTGGTTGAGCACATTCCACTTCTTCCCAAAAAGAAGATTCCTCCAGGAATACTCGTCTAGTTTGGAGTGTATGCAGATTTTGGTTTCTCTGTTATATCCATTTTTGAGGGGAGGTTTTGTCCCATGATGTTTTTCTCCTTACCTCTGTTACATGGATCAATAAAATTTTGTTGTAAAAGGTGATTTGTGCCTTAGTTTCCAAGGCCTTAATAAATCATGTTGAATAAGCTGTACTAAGTTAGGATTAAGGGGTGGTGTTGGAGAAATAATCTACCTTACTACCATGATGATCTACCTAGGATACATAATCATTTTCCTTATGCTTATGTTCTATGGTCTAACTTAGGTTATACTAATTAATACTAGTCAAATAGGTGATTCAAGCTCATTAATTGGAAGTTTAGGCACTCCAATTCGATCATTCTATTATCCAGGCACCTGAATTAATTGCAAACCACTTCCAGCTTTGACTAGGGGAACTAGTGTGTCAATGTGGTTGTTTTGTGGTGTCATTAGTAATTTATTTGTCTCCAAGGGACATTCCCACTCACCCATTTGCTATCCCATGCTTTCCTTCCCTAATTAATGACCCATGCATGATTCTTAGCTATTCACACATGCTCACACATGTTCACACATGGATTCGTTACTATTTGGTTAGGTTTGGGAGCCTATTGGTCAACCTAGGGGGGTTTAGGTGTCAAATCCTATTCTGAAACTTGTATGCATTCACATGGCATCCAAGGGCTCATGGATATTCTCCAATGTACTATAAATATGTATCATACACATCTAGAAGGTGTGCTGTAATATAATGGTTAGATATTAGCACCATTCACATGTGCTATTCCAACTATTTTCAGTCTCTTTGTTATTCTCTTGCATATTTTGTTAAACACTTTGATTGTGAATATTTCTCTAGCTCCTAGATCTCATTGAGAAGCAATTATCACAATATTTCCCCCCCTCCAATTGAAGATGTGTTAATTTTATGAAAAAGAGAAAGGAAACATAACATTGTGAGGGAATTTTCCAAATTCATTCATTTCTAGCATTTATGGAATTCCATGATTAAAGATTAAAAAATAACATACCTCCACTTACCCAAAAATATGATGAACTATGCAATAGGAATGTGGCTGATGTGGCTCACGGATCCTGGACTGTGAAGTGAAGAAATATGAACTGTTGCTTGGTTTAATGAAGTAAAATATGAAAGCTAAAAGTGGAACTATAGTACTCACATGCATGGAAATATGCTGCTGCAAAACTTTTGATGGTGTCATAAAAAGTATATAGTCTTCACATGTTACAAAACAAGATGATATAATTCTTACCATGCAAATAAATGTGTTGATGTAGAGCATGGAAATACGTCATTGGATTTCCGACCATTGATGAATGTCATTAACCAATGCGAGGCAAGCTTACCATTGATGTCAATGAGTGCCAAGGTACCTAAGTACATCTTGCAAAGTGCGAATAAATGAGCTGATGTCGAGCCACTTGCAAGACCTAACGATGAAGGGACATTGATGTATTCCCATGATTATTAGCGATAGAACTTGCTATTAAGGCATACAAGCCTCAAGGTACTAAAAAGACTCTAGTCTTTATCCTAGATAATGTGTTGAGTTTGATGGGGCAAGACTTGTTGAAAGGTGGGCCTTAAGGAATCCCAAATCAGTCAATGCAATTTGTACAAAATGAGTGGTAGTACTATAGATAAAAGATCTCATGGTCAAACAATTTTTATGACAAGGTGTTGTAATCTCACAGATCACATAGGGTTACCAATAATACACATTAAGAACAGACATACATAATAGATACAAGAGACAAGAACAAGTAAGAGAAATAACATATTATATTGTAATGAAATGGTCCATACAACACAAAGAACTGAACTGAGTTCTCATCTAGCTCAACAGCCTAATATATATGAATTACAGATAGCTACAAATAACTACCTGTCGGTTCAGTCAACCGACATGACCTTATGTGGCCGACCTAATCTCTCATTAGTCGGCTGAACGACTTAGTCAGCTGACCAACTTAGTCAACTGATCGACTAAGTTGGCTATCATTCAAGTCATCTTACCGAATTGCTCCTCCAACATCTCCCCCATAAACAAAATGTTTCTTCATCCCGAAGAAACAGGGAGGTACCAAAAGATGTCTTTGCCCATCCTAAGTAGTTATTTCTATGTTTGATCTTCATGGGCTGTGAAGTTTGATGGATGGTCTTTTCTACACACACACTTTGACAATTGCTTCAGCTATCACTGCCAGCTAATGTTGGAATGTCGTCCAAATTTGCAGTATTTTTTGGATGTCGACGATTAATGTAGTCAGACTTGATAATATCAACATCTTTTCTTGAAAAATTCTGCTATCTTATCCATGTCGGGACCCATAAAATGGTCCTTTTCTTATGCTATCTCAAAAAGTCATTTCATCTACGGGAAGATGATGTCTAATTTTTCTAGACGTGGAATTGCTTGCTGCACCCATTGGTGTTCTTGTCGCTTGTGCTTTTGCAATTTGGATGTTTCGAGCACTATTTGATTTTCAATTGTGCTTCTAAGTTCTTCCTCTGTGTTTTTTCTCTTCTCGAGCACTTGGATTTCTTATCGGGTTTGTCGAACTTGCTGATAGACTTGCCCATAATATGCAGGACAATATCTCAGTACTTCTTCTGTAATGACCGACTCCTCCATGTGATCTCGCAGTACCTTGTATACTTCTTAAAAGGCTGTGTGCTGCTGTGTCAGCAGTCGAACTATTTCTTCTTTCTGCTCTTCTTTCGTATCCCGCATCTGTGCCTATAGCACCAACACCACGCTCTCAAATAGTTGATAATCCTTTTCTAACGGCTTGTCGGTATCGACCTCTGTTGGACCTGGTATCACAGATTGCACCAGGTTTCTGCATTTGTTAAGGAACTCGACTTGTTCTTTTTCGTTATCGTTGAGCTCCCTGCATCTGTTTTGGCTCCTTGTTTTTTGCTTCTATTTCCAGTGTTTCCAGGATTTTCCCTAATTCTCCATCCTTCATCTTGGTTGCATCAACTACAGTGGTCGACCCAAGTTGATTGATGTGGACCATTTTTATCTGGCTTTGATGGTCCTTCTTCTTTTTGTGCTTCTTTCTTTTGTGCTTTTGCTGCTCTGCTTGTTTTGGCACCTGTGTACATGCAAGATTTAAAGTTGGGTTGTCTGGTTGTTGGCTAGCAGTGGTTGAAGGTATTTCTAGTTGGGTTGGTTGGATGACTGCTGCCACTGGTTGTGCATCTGGTTGGTTGGACACAAAGGGTCTAGATGTAGATGCGGTTGGTGCTAATGGTTGCGATGGAGGTGGTTCTGGTGTAGTTGGTTTGGGTATATGTTTTGGGCTAGGGGGAGGTGGTGATGGTGATGGTGTTAGGGTACACAGGGTACTCCCAAAGGACCGAACACCAAGAATAGCCGCTTCACACAAACAGATCACAGATCAATACACCAATGTTTGTCACGT